>JACWBX010001872.1:0-53429 GCA_014622435.1 Polypedilum pembai | reverse complement strand
GAAAAGTATTAAAGTATTTTATACTATATCAAACACTTTTTGGAGTTCGCACATGGTCTTAATTGCATGTGGGTATTTTCAAAAGTGTTTAGTACAGTACAAAATACATAAAAATACTTAAAAAATCTCTTTTCAAAATTCGCATATGCTATTAAGACCATGTGCGAACTATGAAAAGTATTAAAGTATTTTATACTATATCAAACACTTTTTGGAATTCGCACATTACATGTGTTGCCGAATTTTATCACATTTAAGCTCTCCCTTCATGATATACATCTATACATTTTAATCAATCAAACAACACTACCGCGGCCACTTTTCAATTGATTGATAAATTAAAAAATGAGCGAATAAATTTGTGATTCAGTTTATATTTTCAAAGACAGACTAAGCGACGAGTAAAATAAAAATTTCAGTGAGTAGTCAGTGTTGAAAATAAAATTTTAACCTCGTGTTTGAAGTCCCATCATTCCTTCAATCTATCAAATGTAAATATTTTGGTACATCCTTCCAATTTTAAACTTTCCAGGATAATTTCAAAATAAAGAGAGAAACTCATGGCGTGATGTAGAATGTTTTTTTCAAAAAACGATGTGCGCAAAAGCTGACACCAATACTATCATCAACCGGTAAATTTTCTCAATGAATTAAAGTGTTTGACTTATATTTGTGTTGGTATTGGTGAAAATTCTCTCAATAATTTTCTCTCAGTTGGAATTTTTTTTCTTTTTCATTTTCATTTTTCATCGCAAAAGGATAGAGGTAACAGAGAGTTGCAGTGAAAATTTTATAAAATTTATTGATAAGTGTTTTATTTTGTGGCAATTTTAGTGCAAAAAAATATCGAAAAAAAACCACAAGTGCCCATTTGATTATTTCAGAAGAAATTTAGTAGCAAAGACAAAGAAATGATAAAAATTTTGTGATTTTTCATCAAATTTTTCAAAAATATTGCAATAACACAAAGAAAGAAAGAGAGAGAGAGAAGAAAAATGTTTGCATGAAACTGTGAAAAAATTCATTGACTTTGCATTTGACTGCATTATAAGAGAAAATTTTGAGTTCTGAAGACATTGCATAATATGATATATAGATAGCTAGCTTATAGAAAAAAGAAAAATTCAACAGAATTTGCTTCTTTTTTTTTTTTTTTTTTTTTTTTTTTGATCAAACAGGATTATAAATATTTATAAAATTTTGTTGATACAAGAAGAAGTTCATAAAGTTATTAAGTAAATTTTCAAATTTGAGGGAAAAGAAAAATGATTTGAAAATTTAAGACGTATATATGATTTATTCATTTAGAAAAGGAAATAATTTTTTACAATTTTTAATGTTTTACCAAAGGTATTACATTCTTTTAATCATAATTTCATAAATAATCGCAAATTTTTCTAAGCGTTAGTGTTACGAATAAAACACAAACTAAGTTTTTTCTGGCAAGAGAATGTGTATAGAGAAAACAAATTAATTATTTTTCATCACTGTGAGGAGAATTTTCTCTTCTTATTTATTTTCGTAACACGAGATTCGCAATGTTTTTCTTGACATTTATCTATCTTTTCCTATTCGTTAATATTAATATATTCCATGTTAAAAAATTTATTTTAAAGAAACTATAAATGATATCTAAAATGTTTAAGGTCAATGCCAAGGATGCTGAGTTTTTTAATTTAATATTTTAATCTTCTTTATGTTATTTTGAATCTTTTTTTAATGAAACTTGACATTTTAGTGGAAAATGAATTTTTACAGTTTTATGGCATTTTCTTCTTCTTTAGAAAAACAAGTTGATCCAAATTGAAGTGTAATTTAGTGAATAATAGCATACTGAAAATTTGTTTAGCATCTTTTATAAGTGAAACAATAATTAAAAAATTGAACTAGACTTTGTAGTAAAAAGGTATGTAAAAACTTTTTAGTAAAAATTACGAATTTAGTTAAATTTGAATTGAAAAACATATTTTAAGAGCATTTTCCTCAAAGAAAAAAGGTGCTATGATCCGCACTTTGTCAGTTTGTCTCTCTAACTAGTCTTTATCAGAATGATTTTTTATCAAACTTTCCATGTTAACCTATTGCTACCAATCATGAGACCTGTATAACGGAAGTTCCTCTCGAAACTCCGTGCCGTTTACGAGTTATTTCAAATATTTAAAAAGAATTTGAAGAAAAAATATTCTTTCACCACAAAAACTTTTCACCAAAGTTTTTCCACCGCAAACTTTTCATCAGTTATTCACCACAAAATATTTTTTGCCATAAATCTTTTCAAAAAAATATGTTTCTAATATAATTACTGTGAAGTGAATTCTGGTGACATTTTTGCATTTCAATTTCATTAAATTCTCAATAGATCACAATAAATGAAATGCGCTCTTAACATGGCTATGACGGTTAATATTACTAACTTTTTTAATATCAAATCATCTTTAAAAATGGTTTTCATTTTAAATTTTTCAATAAAATAATTGAATTGTATCCTGTATAAATATATGACAAATATTTGGCATGGACGATTTAAAGATATCATATTTCTGTAGATTCTACATGCGATTGTTATTAAATGTCTATTATTAATTTGATACATTTTTATAGATGTTGTGTTGTTGAGTGAAAGTGATAAATAGCAAATATAAAAAATATGGAATCTGAATCATCCTCACTTGGTCGTTTTAAAGTTTCTGCTGCTTCGCAAGATGAGCGAACTGTTGGAAGATTTCGTTTGAATCAGGTAGGTTTTATATCATAGTGATATTTTTATGTCAAAAATAGTTGACTTTTTTTTAAAAAATGCTTAAATTTCAATAATTTTTGTATTAAGTTATAGAGCAATGTTCAATGCATAATTTAATTAGTGATTTGTTTAAGTAGTTAATTTGAACTCAAATTTTTGAATTTTTTCTATTATAAAATTTTTTCATAGGAAGTTAGTTGAGGTTTTAGTGAGAATTGATGTATAAAATGATTTAGTATGAAGCGAGAAAATTTTATTTGAAAATTTTTAAAAAATATAAAATTCAACATATTTGAACAAAACAAAAAAATACCACTAGACATAATCACTTAATATAGGTTTTAATTTAATTATGAAAATTTATTTTTCTTTTAATAGCCTGCTGGTGGCTCTCCTTTCCTTCAACGTGGTAGATTTAGTGTAATTCCAGAAGAAGGTCAAGAAGGAAGTGGTTCGCCTCTTACACAAACAAAATTATCGGGTCCAAAAATTGTGGTTGATCCTTCTCCAGAATGGGATTTTGTGAGTAAAATTATGTTAATAAATTTAATCAAAAAGTTTTTTTATTATGTCTGCAAGGTTTCAAATTTTAATATGAAAATTTTGATAATGATTTTTAAAAGTTTACATTTTCAATTCTTTAATAAGAATAAACAATGTAGCAAAACATAATAAGAAAAAATCATTTTATATTATCTTATTTTGATATTTGAATGTAACTGTTGTTTTAATTTTAAACAAAATGAGAATAAAAATTTTATTTCGAATGAGTTTTAAAATATCTACCTAAAAATGATAATAAAGCATTACAGAATTGTTAATAAACAAAATGTATGTTATCTTACATATAGAATAAAATTTCTCTTCAAAATATCCATTTTGTAAAATTTAATATTTGGGTGATTTTATGTGTCACCTATTTGGAAGTGTCATAGATATAAAAATTCATCTAGATTTCCTAATACTTTGAAATAATTTTGTAATATTGTTCATAATATTTTATGTGAAAGTATATAAATATAATACACGCAGTTGGAAACAATTTCATTCAAGTATTTTATTTATCTACCAATACAAAGAGTAAATAAAGTAAATACACAAAGAAAAATAACATCTGAACATCTAGAAAATATTACTCTATGTCTCTTAATTATTTAATGTGTGTAGTTTCATAGTAAGTTAGTTTCATTTATCTCTCCTTTTTGCACTATCAGTTTCGCGTTCTGCTCTGACGTGATCGTGATTGAAAAAATTTCGAAACAAAAAAAAAAGTGAAAAAGAAGAATAAATAGCAAAATTTCTCAATTAAAATTGCAGAATTGTGTGAATAAACAATGAAAATATGATGTAAATTTGTTTTATAAAAAGAAAAAGTTTTCCTATAAGTATAATAAAAAGTTTTTTTCTTAGCAAAAGGTGTTAATAGAACAAAAAAAAAATAGGATAATCTTTGAAAAAGTAAAATTTAGAAATTGCAAATAAACATCAAGTGAGTTGTACAAAAGAAATGGATTAAACATATAACACATGATCACTGAGATATGTGTGTGTGTGTGTGTGTGTGTGTGATCGGGAATGTAGTTCGAAACAAAGAATTTCGATTCATTATGAATGTATACAATAAAATGTTGTTTATGCGGAAGAAGAGCGCGACAAAGAATAAAGTAATGATAAAATTTTCCTAAATCTTATTAAAAATTCGTATATCGGGTTATACAAAAAACAATAAAAAGAACACTCACTTGCGCTATCTTGAGAAAACATTGTTAATGAAATCTCTCTCTTTGTTTTTACAAATTAAATTCTTTCAATTGTCACCTATACACTTTTTATACATGATAACGAAAATGTCAAACAACATTATTTTTTCTATAATGATACTCATTATCAGTTTTCTGTGATTTCTTAATTTTTTCTGTCTTAATATTTATTTATAGAAAAATGACGTAAAAATTTTACAAACAGTTTCAGCAATAAAATCAAGATCAATTGTAATACTTTAAAAGACATTAATTATTGACATACTTTCTCTATTGCTTCTCTTTCAAGTTCATTGAACTAACATTTTTATGTTTTCTCTGAGATATAAAATTCAGCATATGATTCCTTATTTTTGCACATAAAAAAATAATAATAAGATAAAATACCAAGCGAGGACATTTGATTATCTCTTATGATCTTTTTACGAGTGTCCTCACCTGGACAAAATGTTCGAAAAATAATTTTTATTTTTATACGAACGCCTAATTTTAATTTACTTAGTGTATGTGTGACGATTATTAAATTTATCTATATCAAGATTGGCTACGTGATATGTGATAAAGTAGATAAAGAATTGAAATAAATGGATAAAATTGTATGCGAATAAAGTAAAACATAAATCTATGATAGCAGAAAAAAAGTATCATATGCTTTATTAACTGCCCGACAACCACATAAAAAAAGAGAGTGGATTTTAGACATTTAATATTCAGCAAATATTTTATCAAACGAATGTAACATTTTTGCGGTTTCACATCGAATACAAGTATAATGTTGTCAGTTATGAAAATGTGTAAATCAAATATGATTTTGTGGCTCTGTTGCCATCACATCAGTGAATTTAAAATATTAATTAAAATCAATTATTATAAATGTATGCATTTAATTATAAAGTAGACAACCTTGACATCTAATAAACAATTTAGTAAACTTTAATGTTTCAACCTCATTTTCATTTCACGTGATACTTGTCACAATCAATTAAACTCAACGATTTTTATCAAAAATTGCAATTTAGAATGTAAAATTCTTCCTTTCCTTTTCCTTTTCTTTTACTTATTGCTCACTCGACCTAACATTTAACTATTGTGCTATCACTTTGCATTCATAAAATAAATGTTTATAGAGCTTGCTCGACTTTGTTATTTCGTTGTCAAGAACACTGATTGACATATAAACAGAGCTTTATGAGACGAGCAAACATTTTTTAACCTGACATGCTTTTCATCTTCAATTCTATTTTTCTAGCAATGTCAATTTTTTTGGGTGAAATTGATTATTGTCATACAAATATGCTATTTTAGTTTTTGTTAAAAATTTCAAATGATTGTCACATCAAATTATTAAATATATTTGATAAAAAGATGAATAAAGAAATTGGACGAAATTGTTAACTAAAAATAAATGCTTAATATGTCTAAAAAAAGAGAAAAGTGATAATGTATGATTCACAAGTTTCTATTGTTGTTGGTTTTATTTACCGTGAATTTGTTCACACGTCATTTATGATTTATTAAGTTTTGAAAACTACATTTTCATTAATTATAGAAATAATCTTAAGTTTATAAACTTAATGCTATATCATAAAGGATTTTAAATTCTTTTTTATTTGATGTTTATGAAACTTTCAATAATATGCAAAATTTACTGATTTCAAGACATTTGACGAGAAATTTAATATTAAAGAAAAATGATTAGAAAATTTGATATTTAAATTCTTTAAAGTTTAAAAGAATTGAGTCAAAAGCATAATTGATTTGTTTATATAAACTAAATGAAGTGTTGCTTTATACATTTTATTTTACATATAGACTATGCTGATTTTATTGAAATATGAGACACTCACATTTGTATATTGTTGAAATTAAATAAATGATTGTTTGAATGACGACAAATTGGGTGAAAATTGACTGCATTTCGTTATTTAAATTAGTCTCAATTTATGTGCGTATTGTTTGTAGACACTTATTCACAATTTTTTTTTTCTTTTATTAAACGATCTATATGTAGGTCTTGTTTCGTTTATTAAAATCACATTTCAATTATAAAACATTTTTTTTTGCTAATAATTTCCTGCTTCGTAACAAGATTCTGTGTAAGATAAGATAAAGTTCAATTGAAATCAAGTACTTTTTTGCTCTTATAATTCGGTCTTTGACTCTATCGAAAATTCAACGTGATTTACATGACTCGACATATATATTTTTATTTAAATGGATTAAAATATAATGTCAGAGATTTTGTGATATTTCGTTCTACATAATTTTGTTCTAAGTAAGAAATAACAAACCATAATAAAAGACCTTTGAAGAATAGAAAAAAAAGCAAAATTAATCATCAATGATATGTTAAAAATGCATTTTCTCCATTATATATTAGTGATACAAAACTTAGTTTGAAAAGATAAGAACGAATTGTTTGCAAAAATGCGCTAAAAATTATAGTGAAAAAATTTTGAGCCATAAAAATTTTTTTTGAAAAATTTGGGACGAAAGCTTTATTAAAATTTTTGTAACTCGAATTACCAAATATATGTTGCAGCCTCCCGTTTACTTGTCATGATATGCTCAAGACTTATAAATGGAAAGCGTAAGGTATTTTTGGTTACATGAAGAATAACTCGTAGACTACATGGAGCTTCGTTGAGATATTTAGTTACACGGGTTCTTATGATATGAAATAACAGCTTAACGCAAAAATAACTTAAAGTCTGACAGAAGGTAGCTTCTTTTTCCATATAAAGAGAAAAATACATTAAAAAAATGACAAAAAAAATTTCTGACATTGATTTTTGCTCTGTTTTATTTTTAAAAAAATGATGAAATAATGATGACTGAACTTTTTCTTGCCAAAGTTCATTATATGATATCGTCGTGTTTAATTTTGAAAAAGCTGTCGTATGCCGTTTTAAATGCAATTTATACAACAAAATGTATTTTTATATATGTAAGTTTTTTAATATGATAAACTAAAGATGTATGTTTGTGGTTAGCTCAAAAGTTGAATGAATTTTGTTTATTTACCTAACATACAATTGAAATTTTGCATAAAATTAAAAAAATAAAAGAAGTTTATTTTTGTTTGAGTTTAAAATTCAAACATTTGTACTCTTACAATTGATAATAATAACAGCTTTTGGCTCAGTAGGCTATAGTTTATTATTTAATGTAGCTAGTTCATGGCTGTAGTTTTCATTATTGTTTGTGTAAACTCAGAAATTTTCTTTCAATTTATAGTTGCTTTATCTTTGATGCATATGAATTATGAAAAGCAAACTCATATTTGTTATTTAAATTCAAATTGACAACATCGTAATGATAAAGATTTATGATAAACGAGAAAGAAAAATCAGAATAGAAGTAATATGAGTATCATAATTTTGCGCGCGAATTTTTCATGTTGATTTTATTCAAAAATTTTTCCATAAAATTCTTTGAGATTCTTCTTTGATTATCTTAAAATTATGCTTATTCTATCGACACAAACAAAATCATCCTCAAAAGAGAATTTTTTCAAAAATTTTCTAATTAGGAAGAATGTATAGCCAAAAATTACTTCTGACACGCTTCTTATATGGGCCACCATGGTGATTATTATACACTGACGTATTTCGCATTTAAGAAGAACATTTTTTAAAGTTTAAGACCTTGTATCTAGAGGCATGCACTTGGATATAATTTCAAAAATGATGAAAAAATTTCCAATAAAAATATTTATATTTACCTAAGTGAATGTACCGCCACCGGCAAAAAACTTTTGAAAAAAATCTTATTATGCAGGTCTTATATTAAGAAGCAATAGATTAGTGCAAAAAACCTTAGCGGATAATCAATTTGGTAAAGACTAGATAGACAAAGTGTAGAAAATACCATCTTTGTCCAAATAAAGAAGAAAAGTTGCTAAAAATATTATTTGCATAAGAATATGACAAAAGCTAGAATTTACTACATCTTAGTCACTATTTTTAGATATTTTTCCCGTTCTCCATCATAAAGCGCGTATTTTAGTAGTTTGGTGTGTCTTAGTAGAATATTTATATTAAGCTCAATGCTTGATTGATTGCTTGTACAGGAGCAGAAACTTTCAAGATGTACTATATATACACATGAGAATTTTATTATACAGAGCACTTTACACTTATCATTGAATAAACACAGACTTTTTTTTAAATTTCTATCACATCACGTGCCTTCAATAATTTTTATTTCACATGTTTGCAAGGCACATATGATTCTTCATAGCTTTTGTTAGTTTGCTATTCAAAAAGTTAATTCAATAAAAAACTTGTAAAAGATTGGCAACAAAGCGAATTTCTCTTTGAAAGTCTTCAACTTTATATTACCTAATAAAATGTCCAATTGATGAGTTATAAAAACGTAAAATTATTTTTAAAAAAACCAATTGAACTTTTTTGTTAGTCTATCAAGTTAAATATTTTGATAAGCGTTTGATACAAAATTCACCAAGCTTAAGCTCGCAATCAGCTGAGTGCATGACGAAAAATGATTTTCAATTTTCTTTTTATTTTTGCGCAGTTGCCATTTTTCAATAACTAGGAAATAATACTGGTGTTTTTTTTTTAAATCAAATTTATGTAAAATTGGATTCCTTGTTTTAAAGAAAATATCGTAAAAAAAATGAAACCTAACAATATGCAAATTCTGTAGAAATCATAGGACAAAAAAGCAGGATTTGTTTGTTTTGCAATGTGATGCTATCAATAACTGGTTTCTCACTTTTTTTTCTATGCATATCATTGACGAAAGTCAATGTGAGTTTAAAATCTGTCATAAATTTGTAATTCAATCTACACGATCTTTGCTTTTTTACAAATTTACTGAAATCAGCTTAAACTTAAGTCAGAGTTGTTGAACTATTGGACCGTAGCCAGTAGCCAAAAGATTCTACTTTTTAACTCTGAATTAAACAATATGCATTATTATGAAGAAAAACATATGACTAATTGATTAAATCAGCTCTATTTCATTCTTGTTTATTTGTCATTCATTTAGAATCAAATTTGTTTAATAGTTATGACTTGAAAAAGTCAGCTGATATTTTTCCTACTTGCACATAATATAAACCCTTATGAATTCACATCTTAGTAGTCTAGTTTCAAAAAATTGATATCACAAAAATTCGATATTTCTAGAGAGTGCATCATTATTTAAAAAAGAATAGCTTGCTTTGAAGTAGTATAAAAACATTGAAATTTCAAATTTTTAAAATGTTTCAACTGCAACTTTTTCGATTCGACTTCTTAAGGTTCGCAACAAAATATTTTTTGAATGAGAAAATTTTGTTTATTACCTTATTAAAAATCTGAGTCAGAGCATCAATGTTTACATTTAAAAACAATCTTCATCACAAAAAATGAATGAAAAACCCAAGAAATAAATTAACCTGTGTGTCACTCTTTTATTTGTATGTGTAGACGGTTTAAATAAAATTTATTTCTTTTAGAAATTATAAAAATTAACAATAAATTTAGTTTATAGAATATTAATGAAATAAACAACTTTGGGTTAATTTTACAAAAAATTTTTTCTAATTTTTGAAAAATTACTGTAAGGTTTCATGAAGAAAGAATAAGAAAATTTCAAGAAACAATTAAAGACTCGAAATATTTAATGAATAAAATTTACGCATTTTTATGCAACTCTGAGTTGCTTAATTGTTTCATAGGCATAATATTTATCAAAACTTTGTTATTTGCGAATGTTTTCTAAAATATTGTTACAATCTCAAATTTTACTGGCAATCAGAAGGCATAGATCCAAATCCCACTCAGAATGGACTTATGTTTGACCTATAAATTGTAAAATTTTTCGTTAATTTCAATTAGTTGAAGTAAAAATACGAGAATTCAATGATGCAATTTTATTGATTGCATTGAACTGTTTCAGATGCCTTTTAAAATTTTTTATTGCAATGAATCTAATTCTCAATAGCACACCTTTGTAAAATAAATGAAAATATGAAATGTAAATGATTCACTTCATTCTTCTCTTTAGATCAGTAGTTTAAATAAATTATTTGCTGATAATGAAAATCATCGTATGTTTATGAGGTGTACTTTTGAGTGACAACATGACAATTATAAAGATAAACCTTGCTAATTCAGAATGAAAAATATCACTTAAATAGGAATTTCAATCACTCTCTCTTTCACTGTAAAAGCTTCATATGTTTTTAATAAAAGAAACTCAGTTCACATAAAAATAATAATTAAATACTAATTCATAAAAGACAAGATGATGTTATTAATAATTGATTCTCTAAATAATTTAAATTTCAAAATCACACAAAATATATAGTGAGAATTTTGAATGACTATTATGAACTAGCGCATTCGGTCTGCTTTGTGAGCCTCTTTTGACAAAACATTTATAAATCTTACACATTAACTGTTCAGCATTAAACCGGTCAAAAATTGTGCTGATCACTGAAATACTTGAATATATGTGTTGAGCACTAATGATCACATAGTCTAAGCTTTACCGTTAAAACACTCAAAACTGAGTATTGAACATTGAAACACTCGAATATTTTGTGCTGAGCACAAATCATTCAAGCATTGTGCTGAGCACTAAACACTCAAACACTTAGTGCTGAGCATTAAAACTATCAAACATTTTGTGCTTAGCACTAAATATTCAAATGTTTGTGTTGAGCATTAAAACATTTAAAATTCAAATTACAAAGTAAATAGTATAAGTTAATAATAACTGATAGCAACTAATGATAATTGGTGGCTTCTGACATTACTCAACTATATTTATGTTGATGAAGATTATAAATGTATAGAGGAAAATGCGTTTTTAACACATTACTGACGGTTAATATTACTGATGACTATTTTCTTTTGTGTATTTATAAAACCTTAAAATGTTCAGACAGTTTGACTATCTGATTTTCTCATTCTCACAGCAAACAGCTGATTTCACATTTGGCTCGTGTGAAAAGTTGTTTATGAAAATCTCATTCTCTTGATTGTTGGCCAAAAATCGAAATACTTATACGAGAAAAAAGGCAAATTACTTTTCATTTCAATTTAATTTATTTTGCTGTAATAGTCTGCGATCAGAAGTATATTAATCATCGTAAGAATCTATTTTTACGATGACAGAATGAGTAATCAACGAAATAACTCAAAAACATTGTTTTGAATAAAAATATACTTAGACAAAAGAGATCTCAAGTACAAATTTTTTCTATCATAATAAATAAAATTTTGTTATGAGAATGCAAAGTTTTAGATTTTTGCCGAAAGGAATATATTTGTGGGTGTGTATGAATGTAAAAATAAAAATATTTCTTATTAATGAGAGTTGATTTAACCCAGAACTACATTTTGTTTGGCAAATTACAAATAGCATTGTTCACTCTTACATGAAGATTTGAAATAGAAAGAGAGTGGAAAAATTTTGGTTTCATTTGAAATGTTTTCTTTAAACTGATGACACTTATTAAACGAAGTTTTATAGAAACATGCGAAAAGATCTTGATGAATTCATGATTTATAAATGATATTTGAAATAATTTTATTAAATACAACAGTTGATTAAAAGATTTATCAGTAAATTTTAAATAAAGCATATTCAAGAAATTCTTTGTTCTGAATGTACTACATTTTTGCACACGTGATGGTTTTTGTTAAAAAATACTTGATGGAAAATTTTTTTTAGATCAAGAAGGATTGATTACATTAAAGTTAAAGCTTGAACAAGAAACGAGTGAAAAATTTCTTCTTGACATTTACCAAAATTTAAAGCTCAATGGAAAACAATACGTTACTCATCATTGAAGAAAATGAAAACACCGAGTCGAAAGAGGAAGAACCCATCAAGTTAAAACTGGCAACGGCAAATAAACGACTTAAAGAGGAATTTTTTCGTGAAAATGAGATTAACACGACTACAGAGACAATGAATGAAGAATATGAAAACCAGATTGATCAGTCAATTATGGAAATGGAAAGGATTGAGGATACATATAAAAGTAGTGATAGTGAAAGTGAAGAAGAAAATTTTTCAAATGATGATGATTTACCAATGAGTACTTATAGACAGCAATCACCTTCTATTCTTCACTTTTATGAACGTCGTCGATTATCTGAGTGTAAAGAGGAATCAGAGACTGATGAAGAGGCTGAAGAAGAAAAAGTAACAAAACCAGCAATTTTCATCACTGCAACTAATGGCATAACACATCAAGCTCCAGTTTCTCCTGAAGTTTCACAAACAGCAACAACAGCAACCACACGACGGTTTGTTGTAACAAAAACCAAAGAAGAAGAAATTCAAGATATTCAGCCAATAGTTGCTTCTTCTCCCTTCAAACAACCAGTTTCTATTTTAAAAAAATCATCATCACCTCCCTCTAATCAAAAGTCGCTTAATATATCTCATTCACCAAAAAATGTTCGATATGAGGCAAATGCCTTAAAATTTGTTCCTGCTGAGAAAAATTCGCATACAATTCATTTTCCATGCTCAAATGATAGAGCAAATGTGAAGAGTTTCTTTTCACCACAAGGAATTTTAAGTCCACGTATTGATAAACGCTTTTTTGATACATCCCTTGTTGAAATACGCACATCTCAGAATCAACTTGCAAACAGTACAAAATCGCTTGATAGTGGTGGCTCATGTCAAACTGATTCTGACATTTGGATTAAACGAAATGATCCGAAGAAATCGAATATACTTGATGATAAGATTAGCATCAGCAGTAGTGATAGTAATAGTATTACAGAAAATAATCGTAGAATTGACGTAAGTTGAATTACAAAAAAACATTTAAGACACCTTGTAGACATAAAGAGAAATTTGTGAAATTATTTATTTTTGAAACAAAAGATCATTAATCTTGTTGTTATTTAATTAAACAAAATTTTAAATATTTAGGACACAGATGGAAGTTCATCAAATCGTCCACAAAGTGCGCCAGCAACACAGCAGTACAAAAAGTCAAAAAAATACGACAAAGAGGCTAAGAAAGAGCGACAACGCATCGAAAAAGATGCACTTAAAATTAAGAAGGAGGCTGCAAAGCGAGAGAAAGAAGCTGCAAAATTAGAGAAATTATCAAAGAGTAATGAAAGACTTAGTGGTCGTTCGGGATCATTAGAAAGACGAAAGAGTGGAGAAGATGGTGTAATAAATCAATTTACAATTCATGGTTAGTAATATTTTTTCTTTTAAATCTTTTTAATATTTTAACATTGCATCAAATTGTAGGAATTGCATCACCAAATAAACGACCAACATTATTTGATGTGTTTAGAAGGAAAGATAGTAAAAAGGATAAAGAATCATCAAAAGCAGGAGCTGCAATATCATCATCTGATAAAGATAGTGTTAGTTCTGGAAGTGGAGGTGGAATTATGAATAGTATGAAGGCTGCAATTTATAGTGGAAGAACAACAGCAGCAGAGGCTCCCGAAATTAAAACAAAAAAAATTGTTAAAGATGGATCTGCACATCCCCATACGGGTACTGGGAGTGATGCTAGAGTAAGCTTTATAAATTTTAGCATTTTCAATATAAGTTTAATCATATAAATTTTCAGTATTATCATACTGTGACAGCAGTAAGACGAGCTGATCAATCTAGATCACCAATGTTAAAAGTAATGGATCTCTTTAGACATCGATCGAATTCGGCAGTTTCAGAAGCTGATAAACGTAAAGCTGTGAGTAAATTATTTTTCACTTATCTGAACTCAGCGACATCTGAAATTGAAATACAAATGTTTTTTTAAAATACGACAAGTCTGTTAGTTTTTTTAGTCGCTCAATTAAAAATTTAAAGGAATAATTGAAGATTTTGAAGATTAAATAGACAACTAAAAATTTATGTTTAAAGTTTTTTTAAAGAAAACCAAAATCATTTAATTTCTTACTTTTTTCCTCGTTTTTCACTTTATTAAAAGAGGATTGTATAAAATTTCAGCGGCATACTTCTTTCTGATTTCTTGCAAGCAATTGCATTCAATCCAAGGCCTGTGAACTTTTTTGATAATTTTTGATATTTTTGATATTGCGATTTTCTCTTTTACCACAAGTCCTAAAATTAATCTTGTTAGCTTAAAATAATGCGACAAGCTTAAGGAATAAAAATCTAACAGAATTGCAAGGTTTCGTGCTATTGTTTTTAAACTGTAGCTCTTTTAGTAAAAGTCCCTTCCAAAAAAATTTTTCTTTCCGAAAAGTAAAGGTATCTTGATGCGAAATATCAAAAGAGTTCTTAAGCCTTGATTAAGTCATATTTTTCTATGCATATAATAAGTATTTTTTTGTAAGGTTGTAAAAGTACGTACGTATTCGCCTACTTTTCATTTAAAAACATACGTACTTTTACAACTCTGTTTTTACTAAATTTTTAATTTTTATCAATGAATATTAAATTCCAAACTTAATGAAAGAGTCAAGATTTTCATAAAATAACTTAGAAACAAACTAGTTTAAAGATTATTTGAACCATTCATGTCTACGAAATATTCTATTTTAATTTAGCCGGTTTAGCAATAAAAGCATGCAGTCAATGATTTAGAAAATGTTTTGATTTTTTGTTAAAATAATCGATTATTAAAAATTGAAAATTCCGTGATTTAAAAAGATATAAAATTAATGAGGCAATTATTTGTAATTAGAGAGAAGAATACATTAATCATTTAAAACTATCCAAAGTCTAGAAGATAAAAGTCAAAAGAGTCATTTTTTAAGCAAACTCTTCATAAAGAACGTAATAATCTTTATATTACAAACAATCGAAAGTTTTTACATACAATATAACTTTAATAAGTGTCTTATCAAGTGATGAATTAAAGAGGTATTTTAAAAAGCACTTTTTAAACAATTTTTATAGAATATGATTAATTTATAAATATATTTTGTTGACAAAAAAGAGAGACTTTTTCTCTCATTTTTTTCTACAATAAATTTATAATACGTAATGATCGACAATCAAAATAGACTGTTGATTGGTTCAAACTGTGTTGATAAATTTTTTGCATTTCTGTCACCGTATCTCCTCATCTCTTCGTCACTGATGGCTACAACAAACAAAAACATGTTTCTTCGTCACATGCCAAAAATTCTCCCGCGCGTTCGCTCACAGATCACAAAATGAGTATATATGAAGAAAAAAAAAAATAAAAATTACAAGCACACACCGTTTCCATTCAGTCGTGTGCTATCCGCTTAACAGATACGTTTTGTGTTGTGATTGTTAGTGTTCAAGAAAAATTGTACTATCAGTTGTTCTTTTGTTAAAGATAAATAGTGAATTTTATAATATTATAAAAGTAACAAATTTTTACTACGCAATGTGTATATGAAACAAATAAACAGAATTCCAAAATATTCTATTTTGATAACTGTTTGTAGTTTTCCATCATTTACCTATCAATATTTTTTTCTGTCAAAAAGGTGTAATTTGTTTTAAACAACCTGATGCATTGAATGACAAATTTCTGACTTAACAACTCCAAAACTATTGATAAATCCCTTTTTTTACTGCTTTGCTTACATTTTTGAAAACAGCATCACATAAAATTTATTAAGAATTTTTTTGTTGGGTGTTTAGCAACAAAAAAAAAATGATAATAGAAAATCAAAAGAATGTAAAAATTTTGAGCCTTTGGATTCAAAAACAGTCTTTCAGAACAACTATCTGAAAACCAGATTTTATGCGATTCGCATTGTGAGTTATTTTTAGATTTTGGAATCCAAGAAGCACAAAGAATCCTGCTCTCCATAGCGTGATATGGCAAAAAAAATATTTTCAACTAGTTGTCCAATCGTTCATTGCGTCATTAAAAAATCTGATCTCATACAAATGTAAATGATTTTGTGCAAAAGTCTCATTTGTAAAAATTTTACATGCTCGATTGTTAGTATGAGATGAGACGAAATGTGCCATTTAATAAAAATATTCTCTTATTTACATAAGTGCAGAATTATGTGGAGCAGAAATTTTTCTTTAAATGTCAAGTGTTTTTTTTATCTTACTGTTATAATAATTGCAATTTTGTAGTGTATAGAAAAACTTTGACATTCATTAGTGTAATAACAAAATTCATTGTTCGTTGATTAATTGAAAATAAATTTTATTTGATATATTGCACAATAAATATTTTGGATAGTCTGACTAAGCTTGCGCAACATGTTTATCGTTAGAGTAGTGTCATGCAAGTGAAGAATAATAATAGTAAAAATATAATATAACCATGAGACAATAAGTGAATCAAAGAGAGACATTTTAATCTTATCTTTATTATGTCCAACTACAACTTAATTTTTTGCCAACCATGAACGTTTATCAATACTTAATAAGTTATCAAAGTACAATGAAATAATTATCTCATATTAAATAACAACCGATACCTTCCGATTACTTAGACTGAAGAAGATTTTTCAAGGTTTCTATACAAAAGCAATTTAAAACTCACAACGATAGCCGCTCTCTTGCACATATACAACCATTTATGCAAAATTATTTAAAACGTGTGTTCTCTTGGTACTGTCTGTTGTTGCCGGGTACTGATGACGAGAATAAAATCAAGTTTTTTCTTTACGAGTTTGTGTATATCATAAATTTTCCTTATCTATTTACTCCAGATTTTTTAAGTTTACATATATATTGAATGAATTTTGCGCATTAATAAATAAAGCTTAGTTTCAAATAATAATTTTTCTTTCTTTTTAAATTGTTTGATGCAAATGATAAAAATGCAGAATTAAAGTCATGTGAATGGAAGGAAATTATCAATTCTATCCAATTCTGCATAATTCTGTCTGTGTTTTTATAATGATATTATCTATTTGTACTATAAATGATATTTAAGATCTAGTTTAGGGAGAGATAAAAAATGAAGAGGATAAAAATGAATTTCATTCTGAAATGAGAGACTTGATGCACAAATAAAACAAAAGAATTGTTGATTGAAATATAAAACTAAAGAATTTTTAATTGAGTGATTTAAAAAAAATAAAACTAAAGACAATGTCGTCATATTTTACAAAATTAATTCGCGTTCCCAACCAAGCGCCGTATGATCAACCAAAGCCAAGAAGCAGAAGTTTAGATGTTGAAGCGCTTGAAAGAAGTGGTATCAAGATGTTGCGAGTTGTAATGACATTAAAATGAAGAAACTACTGTTACAGTATTTTAATGTAAATTTTATATATTTTTAGCGTGCCGCTCAACAACATCAACAGCAGTTGGCAGCTCAAAGTGAGTACTTTCTTTTTTTATATATCTAAAATATTAATATGCGGTTGAATTCACATAAAATTTCGTCGTATTAAATTTCATTTAATCAAAATTATAAAAATTAGAAATTGAGTTGTATCTTGGTGAGAAAATAATAATTCTTCCACGCGATTATAGCTCCACCTATGAATGAGTAATTTTAAAAATAACACTAATAATCTGATAAGTGATAAAAACTCACTGTCAGTCTATTTATTGCAAGTATTTGTTATCATTTATACAACCTATTTTCAATTAATTACTTTTTGGAAAGCTAAATAATAATTTTTAAATTTATTAAATTCAGTCTTAATCAAATGAAATTAAAATCTCAATAGTAGACACAAAAATGTTTTAATTAAGCTTAACAGCAATTAATGACCAATATATTATTCATAAAATTAAGTAAGTAATCATAAGTATTTACCTATATTTAATAAATAAATCAATAAAAGAAGAAATTTTTAGACATATGAAATAAATCTTGGTTTGATCATAAGTAACATTGGAATTACCAATGAACGCACAAAACAAAACAACTTGAAAATTGTGAGCCGTAACTGGCGAATGAGTTCATAATATGAGTGTTTAAATGTTTACGATATTTCTTCTCTCGTTCCATTCATTTATTCATGTAGCAGAGCTCGCGCAAATAACAATGTTTTAAATCGACTTCTTCTCAGAATAAAATACAATATTTTCAAAAATAAGAATAAAAGATTTCAAATAAGAAGAATCAGAAATAAATGAAACTCATTCAAATTGATAAAGAAGTGCAGGAAGTGTAAGATTTAAGAATTTAAAGTTTTAAACAGTGTGAGAGAAAATAGTAGAGTGTACGTGATTTTTTACTACACTAACTGGAACGTAAAAACAATAATAATCAAATTAAAGCTTGTTTAGTGCATGACGATTATCGAAATAATTTTTGATTCATATATTTCAATTCTTTTTGTTTGTTGTCCTGCTTAAAAGAGCAACTATTCGACAAACCATCCTATTTTCGGGTAAGCACATGCAGTGTTGCCAAATTCCTATTATTTATAAAAAAGAAGTCACAAGAGAATTTTATTATGCAATATTTATTGTGACTTTTTCCGCACTAAATCGCCTATTCAATGTTTATGAAACACAGTGCAGACGAGTTATTTTCTTTTTGACAAATGAGCAACGTAATTTGAAACAACAATAGAACACCATACACCATTTTGCGGCGGCTGCAGTCGGAACAAAAATTGAATTTTTTCTTAAAAGAGTTTTTTTTTTTTCTGTTTCTTAAAAGAGTTAAGTGTGACTTTTTTTTGTATGTATGTGCTGTCTCGTAAAAGAATTTTAAATAAAGTGACGTCTCAAACTGGATTGTAGCAATAAAATATTGATATGCTGCAAGTTTCATTAGATACTAGGCAGGTTTTGAGATTTTTATATGAGCCTATTTTGCAGAAAATAATCAAGCTCAATGAACCGGATTATTTCTTTCTATCAAGTTTGTGAGCGCTCATATATGATAATGTGTGAATAATTTAAGTGAATTATGAATTTAAATATTTTACTCTTATTTGTTAAAAACTTCATGAATTAGAAATTAATGTGTGAACTCTTTCTTTCTCATATTTACTTTCATGCTTTTGCGTCTCAAAAATATTACATAATAACCGAAAGAAAAAAATTTCACAGCATAAACATAAGGCGTATAGTCGGGACTCTTTTTAAGATTGTGTGCGTAAAAATATCTTATGTTTTTGTTTCTTGCTATTTATTTTCAATGTCATTCGGTAATTCAGATGCTATTTATGGAGAGAAAAGAAACAAATGTTTGAAAATAGAAAGAAAGCATTGTACTTATTTCATGTGTTTAAAACAGAGTTTTTGAACCGGCAAAGTTCGCTATTTTGACCGGTTTAATAAAAATTTTAATATCAAAGTCCGAATTAAAAAACTGATGATTACATATTTATTTTCAAATTGTTATCAACAAGTTTTCATTCACTCACACTTTCGATCGGCATTTTTTTTGTTTACAATTCATAATAAATTTAACGCAAAAAAATAATAATATTGATAAAAAGAAGCAAGTTAAAAGTGATTTGTTTTTATTTTGATACAAGGTTCCTTAACAAAAATTTACGACGCCATAAATTCTTTCTTCTTTACTGTTTTTTATGCTTTATTATAATATTGATGGATTCGATAAAATCATCAATAATCTTATCGCTCTGCTTTTATCATGTGCCGTTTTTTTACTACACTGAATGTGTAAACATACTTAAGAAAGACTGATAAGATAGTCGATCTTAATTAAAAGAGCGTTCATTATCCTAGACTGTTGATTCACGTGGTGGATATTCAAGTTTTAACTAATTCGAAGTGAAGAGCAAACTCGAGAGGGTATGATTTGGAGATTTAATTTGAGCAAGGAAGACAAGAGCTCAAAAACCGGTTTTTATCTGGTCACAGCTCTCTTCTGATGTCATGGAAAGTTTTTACACAAAGTTACACACATTAATATCAATCACAAGCTGTTGCTTTTAAAATTATTTTTAAGTAAATAGTCGTCAAGTCTCTGCAAATATTTTATAAAATAAAAAAAACTAGCGACAATCAAACAATAGCAGACGACTGTCGACGGAGACTATTATCTTTATTAGATTAATAAAAAGCTTTGCAATAACAATCTTCATTTAGAATAAATACTAACAAAACAAGTCACCAACCTTCACTATTTTGTGCGTGTAAAGTTACTTTAATTCACCCGCACATTTCTTTTCATTTTTGTCACACATTCAAGAGAAAAAAAATTTTATGGCATCAATTTACTCTACCAAAAAAGATTTTTTATTTAAATAATTTCTCAATTTTACTTCTCGAGTTCATTGCTTTTAAATGCTAGAAAAATGATGAGAAAGCGAAGTTTTTGCTGATTTATTGACTAAAATATTTTAGGAAAATTTGTCATGCAATAAGCGATGTTGAAATAGTAAAATTTTCCTAAGTTCTAAAATAAAATTATGCAGATTTCTAATAATAATCTCGCCAGTGTAAACATAGTGAAATTAATGTGACTTTTGTTTGTTCTGTAAATTTACTGACATGTCACACTTATAAATATGACATGTGATGAGGCAAAAATTTTGTGCAAGAAAGGCTTACACACAATAATAATGAAACAATATAAATAAGTCATACAGTTTGACAAACAACTAAAATACCTAGCACCTTATTATTATTAAGGTGTGTTTATCGCCTCTTTCGTTGAAGTTCATTTAGAGCTGTATAAATTTTTTAATTCATTTAAAAATATTTAATTTGATAAGTTTATTGAATGTGCTGATGTAGTCGATTTATCTTACTTATTTGTCTATTATTAGAAATATAAGTTTTGCATTCATTTCGCATTTTTAAATATAATAAAAACCGGGAAGTTTAGATAGAAATGTAAATTCATAAAATCTATTTTTTGTCAAATTTAAAGTATATTTTCGAAGGTTGTTTTCAATTAAGTAGAAGAAGTGCAAAAAAATTTTATCTAACCTTAATTAGTAAGATTTTTTTAGTGAAAAACTCGACCCATTAAGAGACGGCGATAAATTGCGCATTATTTACATTCAATGTTGATGAGTAATATTGTTGTTTGAGACTCTTGTTGTTGTATTAATTACTTTTATTTCTCTCTTAATTCAGAAATTTTATTGAACTGTTATAAAAGTAGCTTCGAGGCCAACTTATTCTATTTAAATTGAATTAAAAACAATAAACGTTGATTATTTTCAAAAATTCTCATTCACTTGCTGAACGTTTTACCTTCATCAATCATGATAGCATTTTATAAATTATTTAAGAAATATAGCCAAGTTGATATCATGATAGCACGCAATTAAATTTTCCTTTTGATTATGTTATTTTTAGTCGACTCACACACACATATTTAAATTATATATCTGTCCATCAAATATAAAATATGAATTTCTACAGCAAATTGCCGAATGTCGACGATTGAATTGTGTATACGTTTCCAATGAGAAATCGAAATAATATTTAATAAATCAATTTAAAATGATAAATAAAAGTCTCGCAGATTCAATCATTCTAAATTAGTTAATTAAGTTTTATCAAAAAAGCTAGCATGCTTTCCAATAAATAATTCATTAATAATTGAAAATACACGTGGAGTATTCAATTGTTTCTATGTCACAATTATGAAAATAAGACTAGTTTTTCTTCTCGTAGTGTAGGCATACAATAATTTTAAATTACTATCGCTTCCGACAATTACGTTTATATGCTAAAAACTTCTACTGAATTATTGATCCTATTATTCACTCTTTCTGTGTGAATGTACTTTATAGACATAGTCGACATCCTATTATCTTCATTTCATTGGTCTAAAAATACACAGAAAGTTATATATAAAACTAAAAATACTGAAAAAGAGAAAGAAGAGGAAGAAACGAGAACTTTCCTTTTCATTCGGCTTTTTTCCTTACAATATTGTAAAATGTATTTTGTTTTCATGAATGAGTGCACAAATGTGATGTGCATGGTCGGATGTACGCGAAAAATGTTGTGTCGTTGTGCTCTAACAATGGCGTAGAGTATTCACAAATAGTTAATTTAAATAACATATGAAAATAGAGCGTAAATGGGTTAAAACTACTCTCATGTATCATCATCTACATGAATATGTGATTGCATTTTTAACCAAGCAATGTAATTAGTCTCTTTGTGAGCATTGTTCAAATAAAATTTTCATTATTAAATCTACATATTATGACATTTGTAAATTTCATCCGTGGGAATATTTCGAGGTTTTTTATGCAATTTTATGAGATAAAAATTTTCTTCTCTGCATGTGATTTGAATACAATAATAAATGCTGTGTATTCGCTGTTTCTGATTTTTCATTGAAAAACTGCGAGGTTACTTTTATATTTACTTCCTGAAAAAAGTCACGTTTACAAAAAAATTGGCTCTTTTTGAAGAGAAATTAGAAAGGACTTATGTTCTCATGATTTTTTAGAATTTAACTTTTTTTGCTTACATATTACGACGTAATAAAAAGCTTATATACACACTTTATTCATGTCAATATAGCACGAAATGTGGCTTTCGTATCAAAACATTTATCTGTTTGCCGGCTGTTTATAAATGTATACGTTTTAACGCGCCTTTTTTATATATTTATATACTTATTTTTAGTAATAATAAATTAATGACAAAAGGCAAGAGCTGGAAGGCATTTAAGAAAATTAGATTAGTAAAAACAATACTTTTATAAATTCAAAAAAAGGGAGAAAATCAAGATCAAAACAAATACGATAACTTTCAAGGACAATTGTATATGTTTTTCTTGTAAGAGTAAGGAAAATGCGTCGTATCAATAATAAAAATAAATTTTTTCAAGGGGATGGACAATAGGGGCTAAAATATTATCTCTATATGAAATTTTGCACTGAAGAATACTATTTTTTTTTCAATATAGAAGCTGTTTAAAAAAGATTTTCAAATTGAAATTTTTTTATCATTTATGCAATAAATTATTTTGTTTTTCTAGAGGATTTTATGTGAAACAAAAATATGATAAATTTAGCTGTGTGTAATTTTAAAAAATTTCCAAGAATTTTCTACTGTGAACTTCATGGAAAATTGTCAATTTTTTAACGATTTTCGAAAAGTATTTCTTATATTTTATAGACAAATTTGAAGAGAAAAACATATTTTAAAATTTAAGAGATAGTGAACATAGCTAATAATAAAAAAGTGGTTTATAGGTTTTTTTATAATGATTAAATGAAAGTCGATTCAGAAATCTGGATTTTGTCGTTATTCAAGCTAAGTAGGTTGTAATCGATTCAAAAATATTCAAATTCTTCATCAAAAAGACAAATATTTACTCAACGTTTAAAAAATATTTTTTTGTTTCTCTTTTTCTTGATCATCATATCATGAATATCATATTTAAATAATTGTTCATAAAATAACTTTAAAACCTTACTAAAAATTTTTGTTTTATTTCATCAAATTATTTCTTTCTTTTTTTGTTGGTTATTTAATTTAAATAATTTCAAATGTGTTCTTGGTTAAAATGATTTTTAAATGTATTAATAAGATATACTTAATTGAATGACGCAAAAGAGGAGTCTGTAAATGAATTTTTATTGGTAATCACAAGAATCGTTCAGCCAATCAAAATACTTTACAAATCATCGAATGAAGCACTTTCATAGTTTAGATATGTGACTTAATACTTATAGTAAATGATCCTTACATTCAAGTTGGCAACAAATTGAAAAAGTTTGCTATTAATATTAAATCTTTACATTTGACCTTTTTTTATATGAACACAAAAAATGTACAAGATGCATCAAAGGAAAAAATTTTGTTTCTTTTTTGTATCGTCATCGTGAAAAATACTCTGAAAACTAAAGAGAAACATTGAAAAGAGTCAAAATTACGCAGTAAAAAAATAGATAATAATTTTTCTTAATTTAAAATAAATATTTTTATATTTTAAGAGAAGAGAAACATTGAATAGATTACATAAATGCATATAATTTAAATATTTTAGAAGTATTTTGCGTTTTATTTTCAATTTAACAAAAATAAATACCTATTTGACATTTTTGTAAGTGCGTTGAACGAGTATCATAATTATATCATGTGGTTTCATTTTAAATAATTAACATAATGATGATGATAAATTTATCATTAGCAAAGCAAAAATTTCAAATATGTGACATAATGTCGACTTGGTTGAGTGTAAAAGCATTTATGTAGGCTTCTTGAACTTCGTAAATTTAAATTATATGCGAGAAAATCCAAACATACACGAGCATAAAATTTGACAATATAATGAATGTTGATCGAGAGAGAAAAAAGAAAAGCCATCAACAAAAAAAAATCGATAGCATGTGCGAATAAGTTAGAAATGAATGGAGAGCTTTAAGTTCTTCTGGCTGTGTGGGTGTATTTGTAAAAATTTAATTTTTCACGTAGTCAAGAGAAAAGCACATTGAAATATTCTTTCTTTATTTTCGCGTCATTCATTGCGCATGTCAAAAAGTGCTCCAGTTTTTGTATATACACAAAGCGGCATAAAGAAGAAATTTCGACAGACTGTGATGATAAAGAAAAAAAGTGAAATTTTTTCCAGTTTCATTTTCAATCTCGTACAATTCGGTCGGAAGAATAAAATAAACGTTTTAGATAATAAAACTCAATCACTTAAGTGATTAAGTAGTAAAAAATTATTAATTGAATGTTGAAATCGTGATCTAAATTGAAATATTGAAACTAAAATATATTTGAAAATAACTAGAAGATGAATATGTGACTTTATGTTTGATACTGTGAGAAGTGATTATTGAAATCTAAATTATATAGGTCAGCATCAATTTTTATCTTTCTAAGTTGATGATGAAATTAAGCTAATTACGCACTCGTGCTTTTTTTTCTTCTTTGCGTGTGCCTAAAAGAAATATAAGACATTTTAAAGATGGGAAAAGATGCAAAAAAAACCTTTTTTAATAAATAATTAGCGTCTTTAAATTTGATATACTTCATTAGATGCAAGTGATCCGTTCATTAATTTCTGCTTGTTTATTTTATTGCCTTCTCAAGTATGCTGATAAGAATATTGTAGTAAAATCTCATATTTCAACTAAAACAGCATCGCCATCATATCCGATATATTTTCTTTTTTTTAACCGATCATGAAAATGTTTCGTAATTATGTAAGGTTACGCCTTGAAATTGAAGAAGTTCATAAAGTGTTTATTAAACGTGTGAGTTTCAGAAATTCGAATAAACTTTTGTCACTATGTAGTGACTAATTACTTTTGAATGCAGTGCTTGAACATGATGTTGCTCTGGAGTCAAATTTTTTCAAAACATAATTCTTTTAAAATTATTTAAAAAAGTCATAAAATCGTTGATTATTTTAATGGGTATTTCAAAGGAAAATTATTCATCATTTAAGGGCTGTTACTACACATTAAAGATCATTTAGAAAAATTGCTTTCTTTATTTTTTAGCACAAGCGAAATTACACTTGTATAAGATTGCTCTAAGTGGTTTTTATAATGACTAATTAGTTGTAAGAAGTAATGTAAGGATTTCAAAAAGTTATTGCTTTTAGGCTTAAAGCTTATGATATTGGTTTTTATATCTCAACGAGTATATATGTAAAGAAATGTTTTATTAAATTACTTGCTAAAACTTTTTATTTTGACATGCAATGAAAGCACCAAATTTCGAAAAGCTGGTGTCATTGCCACTTTGCCAAAAAATTTTTTGTAGATTTGTTATCAGCGGTTAAAAGTTTGATGTGTATTTACTTTGATAATTATTAGTATTATATATTGAAGTATTTTTGGAAATGCTTTAGCTTTTCTGTGATACTTATCTACCCATAGAGTTTTATAATGTACAATGACTGATGATTTAGAATGTGAAACGCAAAAAGTTTAATTTTTCTATATTTAGAGTAAACATATGATGCCATTTTTAATGAATTTTTAATAAATTATTTAATGACAGAATTTTGTTTTTATTTTTCTTATGCTACTAGAGCAATTACATTTGTTAAGAGAATACAAGTCATCACTTTTTTATGAAAATGATTTTCCTTCATGACAACATACAAATTTAACGTAAAGCATTGGATTTATCAAAGTTTGCTTTCTTCTACATAGTAATTTTAAAAATTTGTTATTTTTGATATACCACCAGACAGCGTGTTGCTGATAGATAGAAATGTGTCAAATAATGATAATTACAAAAAATTCGCTAAATCAACGTTTTTATGAACCTTTTTTTTTTATTAAAAATATTTTTATTACTCAAATCCGCATATACTCATATTTCTCACATGTTAGATTTTTTAACAATATAAATTTTTTGGTCAGAAGCTTCAAGATAAACACGAGTTCTAGTATGAAAACAACTTGTATCTTCATTTTATTGTATGTTGTCATATGATAAGAAAAATTGAAGCTCTGGATGTAGCTTGAATGATACACACGCACGGAAAAAATTCCTTATTTTATGATAAATAATTTTGTGTATGAAGTTTTGAGACTTTTGTAACAAACAGAGCGTGAATTTTCACTCTTTTGCATAAATTTACTGCATAATGTTAATTTATATGGTAATTTTGAATATTTAATCACAGTCAACATTGATACTTTTTAACACTGAAAAATTATTTAAACTCTTGCTCGTATTTTTCACTTTTCTCGGGAAAACACTATCAATCAAAATTTATTGTTCAAGCCGATTTGAAAACACATTTTGTTTGCGACATACAAAATTCTGATTAATTAAATTATGTCAAAATCATCTTCGTTTAATTTAAAGAGCAAAACATCACAAAGTAAGATAAAGAAAAATAAATGTTGTGAGCGACCAACAAAATGTAATCCATGTGGTGAATCAAGCTATCCAGTTTGTGGTACAAAGAATCCAAATTTAACATGTAGACCAGCCGGAAGACAATGGGGAAGAGCTTGTGGACCAGTATTTTTTTGTAATGGAAAATGGACTACTCCACCAAAAAAAAGACTTTGTCGACCAATAAGTGTTCGCGGAAAAAATTCAAGATTAATGCCATATGGCTTTGGATTATATGCTCGCAAGCTTTATCCATTTGGTCTACCATGCATTGGAAGTTGTTATCTACAAAAACCTCAGTGTAATGAATACTTTTATCCAATGTTACCAACAAAGCCTGGCAAAATTTATAGCACTTATACTTTTAACACTCGTGGCCCACCTTACGGGCATCCAATTCCTTGTACTGACTGTGATGACATTGCAAAATAAAATTTTAACAAATAGATATTTTGATGCTGACAATGAATAAAATTTTAGTTAGCGTGCAACATCCTTTATCCACAATTATCAATTTTTTTTGACACATTTATCAATAATATTTTATCGATTCATGGTGAATTCTTACTTGTTTGCTACATGAACCACCATTTATTTATTTCAATAACTGTTAATTGAGTTTGAAATGTTGTGGTTTTTGCTCTTTAAGGTGATAAACATCATATTCGCAAATGATAATTGTTTTTCAGTTGCTAACTTGCTGGAGGCAATAAATTGATTAGCTGCAAGCATTTGTGACCAATCCCAGACTTGTCTAATTGAATTAATAGCAACTATTTTATTACGCCTTAAACATCTCTTGTATCTGTACAGATAATTAAAGATATTTTACTGAATTGTAGGAAATATTTGAATTTTGTACTCTATGTATGAGAAGTTTTTGTAGCTAAAATTTAAAATATCTTGTAAATAGCATTTGGGAAACAAACAAAGGAGAAGGGGGAAGACTTTTGATTTTGTATAAAGCTTGTGTTACGATCTGAATTGAGCAAAATTTGAGTTATGTAATATCTAAAAATTTTGTTTAATACAAATCTTTAGACAAACAAAAAAATGTAAATTATAAAATAAGTTATTGTGCAATTTCAAGTCTGACAATAATTGAATTGAAATTAAGTAATATCAAAAAAGAAATAATATTTCCTTCACCCATTATTTTCAATAACACTCATTTTATTTTGTTATGATAGAATTGTGTGAGCGAACATTGCGTATATGCGATAAGATGAAGAAAAAAAGTTTACTTTGTTGACACTTTGATGTATTCTTGTTCCTTGTTATCAGGAAATGTCATGTACACTTAAGTATTTATTGAAAACACAAAACAACAGAGAAAGACAATCAATTTTCTTCGAGGCATAATGATCTTTTTGAAAAATTAAAGTTCAATTATCTCAATTATTTTTATTACTCTCTTAATATTGATTAATTTTATTAACAAAAAAATTTTAAAATGTAGAATACATCAGTGTGGTTTGCGATTAAATTTTGCGAAATGTTCAATTATGGTGTTCTTGTGATGATTCTTTTGATTGTTTTCATACAATCAAATTCTCAAACTTCTTATAAAAGAAATATTTTTCTGCACTATTGTGTTTCATCATTGAATAACGATGAGAAATATGAAGTTTAATAACACATCCTTTTCTTATTGCAGAAAACAAATTTTTTGAAATAATTAAGCATTTTCTGTGTCTCTTTGAGTATAAATGTGGTTATCACAAACAAAAAATTTATGATTGAAAAAGAAAAACAGTGTTAATGGATCATACATATCATTATAAATAAGCACATCTGTTAATGTAAGGAAGTATATCGAAATACAAAGACAATTGTAAAAAAACGTGTTAAAAATTGAGTGATTAAATTAAGCATTTCGTGTGACAATGCACGGCATACAGCATTTATTTCGCCAGCACGCAATTGATAAACAGACAAGTAATGATAGCTGGCACTCGACTTATTCAACTGGACGCTCGATAAGCGCATGTGATTCCAGCTCAGAATTTAAATCATCAACGCCTTGGAACCAAGGTAATGAATTGTTGAAGCAAAGCTTGCACTTAAATGATAACATTATTATGTAAATATTTTAGATCGTATTTTGGATCAATTACACTCAATGTCTTCTAGTCCACAACCTGTTCCGAACTCAGCCAAATCTCCATCGCAGGAATATTCACATAGTCTTGGCAATAGTTTTTCAAACAAATGGAAACGTAGTTCACCTGATCCGAGTAAGATGATGATGATGGGTCGAAGTCCTAATGTGCTAGACTCTAAAAGAATTTTATCTACGACCCCATCACGTAAAGGTAGTCAACTAAGTGAACGCGTTGGTAGTCCTTCTCTTTCTGGTTATCCTGTGAGAAAAATTTTGTTCTCTAACTCTTTATGTTTTATAATTATGATATTAATTTTAGGGTGTAAGAAGAGGTTCATTAGACGGTTATCCTTCACCTGATAAAAACAATGGATTTTTTCCACACGATCTCGACGATATTTATGAATATAAAACAGATCATCAATATTTTACACATACGGGGACATCTAATAGTGATGTACATGGACGTATATCTATAGCCTCAGATGCTCAACGAAATTCGCTTTTCCGTAATTATAATACGCATTCGCTCGATGAATATTCATTAGATACTACACGTCGACCAACACGTTTAGATAACTCGAGTTTTATTAAAAATCTTAATTCAGCTATTTCGCAAAATAGCGTCGACAGCGGAAATCAATCTAGTTGCGGTTCATCTAATAATTCGAAGGAAAAATTGTCGAATAAAAATCATCATCATCATAGCATTCATGAGATGATCAAGCATTTTGGAAAGAAAGTTCATATTTGGCCTCGCAATCGTCATGATTCGATTAACGAGAATGAAATTTCAAATAGTACTCGTGTTCCAACGACACCAGAACCGGAGCCTGACAATTTTCGATCACGATCAAAAAGTTTGGATGTCACATATCAACGAAGAAAATTGCTTGATGATTGCGAATCGACTTACAAGATTTATAACAAAATATTGAAAGAAGGTAAAACGAGCAAATGTACAAGCCTCCAAAACAAAACGACATTCTTGATTTAATTTTGCGTAATATTTATCGTATATGAATATTGATTTAAGTCACGTTTTCAAACTGGCTTCACTCTTACTTAATGATAGTACGATGAGTTTATAGTCCAGTCATAAACGATGATAATGTCTATTTTCATATTCTATTTAGTGTTGTTTACAATTGAAATTAATTTCAATATATACATTGCTTATATATTATATATAGGGGTTAAAAATATTCCTGCTGGAACAGTTTCAGTCAATTTCGACGAAAGAAATGTGAATTCAATTGTACTTTTTATTTATTGTATGATATAAAATATTCTAGTTATAAAACTTGCAACATTGTAACTAGTGACCTTGCTAATATATAGTAATAAAAATTTACTATGTTAGGCGAGGTGTAATTGATGATCAGAGTTATTATAGATGTTTTTCTCTTTATATTTAGGTGCACACATGAGACGTGCATCCGCTGAATTGGCTGAGCGAAGGCGAGCGTCATTTGGTAGTAAAAGTGAGTTAATGTCAATAATTTTTATTGTTCTTTCATTAATTTTATTTTTCATCTATAGTGGGATTGAGAAGTGATGGAACATTAGATCCTCACCATGCTGCAATTTTATTTAGAGATTCACGTGGGGTAAGTATCAGATTAGAATAGTTTGAATTATTAAATATGACAATTCTAAATAGAAAACACGTGCCAAATATTTTTACAAGACATTGTAACAATACGCTCTCCAATTAATGCTTATCATTGAATTGTGAAGTTAAACTCTCTACAATTTCTCACAATTGATTTATTTTATCGCCATCATGACAATTTATTAGTCAAACATAAATGCTTAAATAGTTTCATGTGACTCAATATACATATTTGATACAAATGTTTAAGATTGTTTATATTTCAAAACTGAATATGTTTAAGACTTATGAGAAAAAGAATTTCGTTTCTTCTTCAATCGAACACCTTCAGAAATTTGCAAATTCAGAAAAATGCTTTGTTTACGAAACTCTCATCATGAATAAAGAATGCGAGTGAAATCAGAAATGCTCTTTAAAAACGAACATGCTATAAAGTAGTCAGACCTGTTGATATTCACAAAAAAAGCAACAAGCAACACGAATATATTGCTAAAAGAATTATTGGTTTAATTTAAAAATAAACATATATTTTTATCGAGAGTATAAAAGAAGCAAAACTGAAATCGAACCGAATTGAAAGAATGTGATGTTGGAAAAATAAAAAAAATTAACTTTCAAAGATTTAAAAAGTTTATCGAATTTGTTATGAATAAATTATAAAGTCATGATACAAATAGTATCTAAATCACAAACTTTATCAAAAAAAATTATTTTTCCAATTTATCAATAATATATAAATCTTCTTGCATACCAATATCGTACAAAAGAAAGAATTTTTCCAAAATATCTGTGTTTAAAAAATGTTTGATTAATGTTTTTTTTGTGATATGAGCATTACGCTATTAACCCAAACACAGCTCTGTCTTATAAGCACTTGTTTACAGATAAATTTTTTCATTTTCTCTCTTCTTTTCTCTCAAAAAGCTCTTAAACTTTGAGAGAGAGAAAAATAAATCATATTGTTGCACAGTTAAGAAGAGAAAAACAGTGACTTTTAAAGACAAAAAATGTGAGAGGAATAAGTGAATGAGATACATATTTGAGTGCTTTAATTTACTTTTAATTTGTGTTTTAAATTGAGAAAAGGTGGTTGTGAGTTACTCGGTGCGAGAATTTTTAAAAATTCATTTTGATTGTTTGAAACTTAAAAAGAATTCATTGTGATTAATAAAAAAAGTTTTTTGTAAAGAAAAAAAGCACAAATTTAAATGATTATTAATTGACCTAAGGTCTCTGGATGATGTTAAAAACATTTTATAATAATTGCGGCCATCTCAATTTTTTATGATTAAAATTAATTTTTCTATGATATTTCGTACAAGTTTATGAAAAGTCAACAAGCAGGCAGTATTTTTGCAATATTTGTTTATAAACAAGTAAACATTATGAAAAGATTTTTATGCTGATGCGGTTTTTATTATGAAAAGAATAAAAATTATTTGGAAAAGAAATTCAAATTTCCGTAACAACAAAATGAGAAACCTTGAAAAGTAATGTGTAAAAGCGCTAATTGTCTATTAAGCGTGTGAGAAATGTCAAATGAGACTAATAATCTATTCACGAGCAGAAAATTTTTTAATTTTTTGCATACTTGATCATTACATGAAATAAACTTATCGATATTTAATATTTGTTTTGAAAAAAGTAAGTGTGACATGTCAGTCTTATGATTCATTGTCTTAAAAATATGCCCTAATACGATCTTGTTTTGCGAGAATCTCATACTTTGACCTTCACTAAATGTGCGACCATTCACTACTATTACATCGGGTTTGTTTTTGTACTTTTCATGTACATATGCGTTTACGAGGCAATTAGCAAAAACTGACATTATCTATGTAATTTACTTACATATTAAGAGGCTATTTATATGTTTAAAAAAAAAAAACAATTGTCGTCATCATTTTATGTTCAAATTTAACGATGATAAATTTTTAAATTTTTTCTCTAAGCGTACTTTATAATTTAATTCGTAGCTGATTTAATAAGCATTTACATAGTGTTTTTTGTTACCTTAATAACTGTTTTTTTCTAATAACAAAAATTATAAATTTTTAACGTTATTTTGGTAGTTTTAGTAGTGATATTGTCCGTAAAAATTTTATTTCAAATTTGACTTGCACAAAATATGAAATGCTTTTCGAAATATTGTTTTGCAGAAAATTTATTTATCTTAAAGTCTCAAGAATTTAGAGTAAAAAATTTCTACTTTTAACGTATTTTTGAAAACTCAAATATTGTCGAAAAACTGTTTGCACTCCCCTAGATTTTTAAAAGTTTTATTTATTTTAATGAAGTTCTCTAATGATTAAATGAAAATATCTAAAAATATTGTTATTTGTCAAAAAATAATAATTTTTATTAATTTTAATTAAATTAATTGATTGAGAAATTCATTTGAAAAGCGTTTTGCTAATGTAGCAGAACGAAAATTTTAATTAAAATTGAGATGGGCGCAAATGTGATAAATAATATCATCCTGGCTTTGTGAAAAGTGTTAATGAATTTGAAGTTGATAATTATATCTATATTTAGTTGAAAATAATTTTAATGACAATTCTGGTGTATAGAAATGTTCAGAAAATTTTCATTGTTTGATTCTTCCCCAATACCTGCAACAATTTCAATAAATCCACCGAGACACTCAAATAAAGCTCAAAGAAAATCATCCATAAAATGTGCCGATATTAATACAAAACAATTATCTAATGCTAATTCGGAAATGACGTCTAGATTTTTTAAAATAACAGCTAAACGTTCAAAATCACTGGACCACTCGAATGGTCGTGATGGTGTGAAGTATGAATTTCATAAATTTCAACCAAAAAATACTCAAAAATCTGCCACACTACCGCCATTAATAATTAATCGTGAGCTACCTAAAGCGCCACCTACAATACGCGCTAATTGGTATACGCGCTTTAATAATTCATTGAGAAGAGGAACATGGGCACGAAGACACTCAATAGCGGAATATCAAGTAAAGATTAAAATTTCAAAATCATACAAATAGGCAAAAATCGACTTTAATATCCATCTCCCTAATCATACAAAAAGACATTAAAATATTTTATTTATAATTCAATTTGTTTTTGTCTTTTTATTTTCTAGTTACCTGTTGCTGATCCATTCTTAGAAAAAGTTAATTTATCCGATTTAGGTAAGTTTTATTTAAAATTAAGTTTGTTAACTATAAAAATTTAATTATGATTGAATGATTGAGTGTTAGTGAAAATGGAGAAAAGGCTTATTGAGAATTTGATTATTAAATAATTTTAATCTTTGGAAATTTATTGACCATTGCATCCAGATTTACAATGTTTATTCTCAAGAAATTTTCTAAATAAAATATTGATTCAAAAAATTTTATTATAGAGAAATGGGAGTTTTAAAGATTTGTAATGTAATATAATAAAGAAGAAAACTTTCTTTTGACTGTTTGTATAAACAAAATCTTTTTATAAAGATTTTCACATACACATACATACATATGTTTGTATATATTGAGAAAATTTCCCATTACTTTTTCTCTCTCAAAGAGTAAAATCATTTAGTTATTTGTAGTGAAAATGAGAAAAAATTATTGGATATATATTTAGAATAACAGTGATGGTGTGAAAACTCGCCGATGAATTTTCCTCAAAAGAAGCAAAAACAGATTATTAGTTATCATCTTCTTTTTTATTCAGTGCCGGGTTGTAAGTCTAGTAGAATAAATTTTTCAAAAAATTCCTGTTACTGCCCTGAGAGAAAAAAGAAAATTTTCATTATATACACAGCACCTTTACTATTTAGTCTGTTTCTTAAAATTGAATTGATGGAAAGTTCTGTTGTGTTTAGTGATTAAATTGCTTATTATTATTACTATAAAAATATTGAAATAGATAAAACAACATTTACTGTGAGACATCTAATTAATTACTTTAGTTATGCAAAAAAAATAAGATTTGAGACTTAAATAATATATGAATTGTAATTTGATTAAGCAAGGGTTCATCTTTATTTTGAATGGCAGCCATCTACAAATATATTGATAGATTCAGTAAAATTCTTTTATCGTTTTAAAAGATGAACAAATCGCAGAGAAGAAAAAGTTTTTATCTCTTTTCTGCCTCTGCAATGGCAATGATAAAGTGTAGGATTTAAAACTGGGAAAATAAAATTTTAAAAAGTTTTAAATCTCATTTTATTTAAAATACTTTTTTCCGTTTTACAATATGTTTACTTCGATTAAAAATGAATTTTTAATGCTAAAAAAGGTTTTAAATTTTATGATCTTTTAAACAGCTTATAATACAGTGTATGAATTTTTTTACAAAGACCATAAACAATGAAATAAGAAAGTAAACTTGTAAAATATTAAATGAGTAACAAAATATAATTTTAATTACATTGAACATTGCATAGATTTTTGTTTGATCATTTGTCGCTAATTTATAAAAATAGATTTTGATTATTCTTGGCTAATTGTATTATTTTTACGTTTTGCTGCCTCGCCTTGCGTTTTTCATTCCTTTTCATCTCTGCAGTCAGATATATAATTTTTATGACGCAAATGAGTGCAATTTATCGAGTGCAAATTTGCAAGTTCATTGTCTCATTCTATGATATCTATCTTTTTGGTCTAATAAAATAAATTTTAATTTAATGACATGAAACTTGCAGTTGGTGTTTGAAAAAAATTAATTAACAAAAATTGATCCGGCAAAAGTTAGTCGTCATAGATATCCAGAAAGATATAGACAAGATGCTGAGCAGCAAATGCTCCTTGTCTTCTATTCAAATTATGCTGGTCGACTGGTATTGGGTGGTGATCAGTGTAGCTATTGGAACACTGAAGTTTATCCAGTTGAAAGTATTAAGGAGTTTGAGCAAGTATCAATAGCTTGGAAGCAACTGCTCACTCGACTATTAAAGCAAGGTGTGAATGTTGATGAATGATGTTTCTAATTTCTTATGTTTATTCTTTAATAATTTATTTTATTTCATTTTTATTAGAAGAAGATGAATCACAAATTTTCGTCAAATTCTTCCGCTTCCATAAATGTTATGATCTAATACCGACATCAGCAAAGCTCGTTGTATTTGATACTCAATTATTAGTTAAAAAAGCGTTTTATGCTCTCGTGTATAATGGAGTACGAGCAGCACCTCTCTGGGATTCAGAACAGCAAAAGTTTGTTGGAATGCTTACAATTACAGATTTTATTAAAATCCTCAAAATGTACTACACATCACCTAACTGCTCAATGGATCAACTTGAGGAGCATAAACTTGCAACATGGCGAAGTAAAATAAAATCTTTTTGTATCAATTGAGTTTTTTAAAAATTTTAATTACATCATTTGCAGATGTTCTTAAGGATCACGTGAATTTAATAAGTATTAGTCCTGATGCATCTCTCTATGATGCTATCAAAACCTTAATACATAATCGCATTCATAGATTGCCAGTAATCGATCCATTGGTAATGATAATTTTAGAGTTTTTGATGAATTTTCATTATTAATTTGTATAATTCAATTTCAGACCGGAAATGTCCTGTATATTTTGACCCATAAACGAATACTTCGATTCCTTTTTCTTTATGTAAGTCTTTGAAAATTGACAAAATATTTTTATTTCATTATTTTTATTTATATAGATTAATGAACTTCCTAAACCATCATACATGCATAAAACACTGCGAGAATTGAAAATAGGAACATACGACAACATTGAAACCTCGACAGAAGATACAAGTATCATTACTGCTCTTAAAAAGTTTGTCGATAGGGTGAGTATTTTTTTTATAAAATTATAAATAACAACTAATATCTTTTATTTAATTAATAGCGAGTGTCAGCACTGCCAATGGTTGATTCAGAGGGTCGTTTAACAGATATTTATGCAAAGTTTGATGTGATTGTAAGTTTCAGTTTTTACTTGCTTTTTTTTTTCTTAGAATATTAATCTTTTTGCTTAATTATTGTAGAATTTAGCAGCTGAAAAAACTTACAATGATTTAGATGTAAGTCTGAAGAAAGCAAATGAGCATAGAAATGCCTGGTTTGAGGGTGTGCAAAAGTGCAATTTAGACGAAACGCTATTTACTGTGATGGAGAGAATCGTTCGCGCTGAAGTACATAGATTGGTAGTAGTCGATGAAGATCAAAAAGTAATCGGTATCATTTCATTGTCTGATATTCTCCTCTATCTTGTATTGCGATGTGCCGGTGATGGTCTTGGAGATTCAGAATCATTAAGAGCAACAGATCCGATTGTTCAAACTCACGAGCGTCCTGAGAACACAAATCAATATTTGTTTAATAATAGAAGTAACGAGAGTATTGAAGAGGAAACTAACAATGATTTGGAGGCAGAGAGTGAAGATCAAAGTGGTGGTGATAATAATAATAATATGAAAGACGATGAGGAAGCAGAAATGGGAGAAGAAGCTCTACCATCAACCGATGACAAGACTGACGACGACAATGAAAACAATAATGTAAATTCTTCATCTAATTCACCTACAAAAGATGAAGTGATACACATTGAGGAAGAAGAAGAAGAAGAAGAAGATCAAGTCAAATTGTCAACAATGAACAACAATGGCAGCAATAACTTAAATAACAGACTAAATATTCAACGTGAAGTGGGAATGGTCAGCGAATAAGTTCAGTAAAAACCAATATTTGTTTCAATAATAATAAGAGAGAATAAATTATATTGAAATTTTGTGGCCTATATAAATTATGAAAGAAAGAAAGAAAAACACATAATAAATGAGAAAATTACTATTACCTTTATGTGAAATATTTTATTCTTCTCGAAGAGTAAAATAATATATAATTTTGTATATTACGCCGACTTTATTGAAGAAAAAAAATTTATGATTTTTAAAAATACATTACTTATTAAATCTATTTATAGATTCATTCAAAGACACCTAAATGCTAAAGCACATTTGTAACAACGATTTGAAAAATTGTAAATTTTGAAGAATACATGAAAATAGGAAGAAGTTTTAAAATCATTTTCTTTTCTTTTCTTCCTCTATAAATTTTTTTTGTGATAGTGGGTGTATAAAAAATATCTTTTCGTGTCTGTAAACAAGCTTTAATTTTTCCTAATGCCAAGGAACTTTCGATACTTTTATTTTCAAAAAAAAATTAAGAAAAAAACAAAAATTGTTAAAGTTCTATAATTTATTTAACAAAAACATTTCAAATTTCAACTAAATGAAGTGACAAAATATTTTAACATATTATTTTCTCATTTTTCTTCAGGCTGATATTGAAGAAGAGATTTTATTATGTAATAAAAATAGGATGAGTTAGTTTTGTATAATAAAAAAATCTAATGGCAATTTTCAGTTCGTTGATAACTTCGAAAGGAAAATTCATAAAAAATTTTTAAAATAAAATGAAAAATATAGAAAAAACTTAAAACATCAAAATGAATATAAGAAAATTAAGAAGAATAACAATTGCGCTAAAGAAAAAAATAATAAAAAGTTTAATAAAAATAAATTATTTTCATTTTTTCATTATTAAATAAATTTAAATTACAGGTCAGAGTAACGGCTATTATTTAACAATTCTCCACTGCTTTCGTTTTCATATCGTGCACTCAAATTGAAATATTCCGTATTATTTATCTGAAGCTTTTTCATTATGTTTCGTGCTGTTTTGCGCATGAGATGTTTAATTCAATATTTACACTTCATTGCTACTATGTATGTACAATATTATTTTATTAAATGATGTGAAACATTTCAAAATATCATGAGAGCATAAGGAAGAATAAAAATTAGTTAGTATAATTGACAAAGAAAAAAAGCTTTATTTAATTTTTATAATAATATTTTTATTTTCTTATCTACTAAACTTATAATACTAAATAAAATAATATAGCAGAAATGATGAATGATAGTTAAAGATGAATAGAAAAGAAAGATTTTAAATGAAATAAAAATGTAGATCTCTGACTATCCAAAAACTTATCACTTATGAAGAAAACAAAATGTAAAAATAAATTTTACAAATCTCATTGACAGAAACTTTGTACAGAACAAAAATTATATAACGATTGATTAAGTGGAAATCACTGTTGTTGCACTATTTACATAAAATTAAAGCTCTTAAAGGTTTAATTATAAATTATAAATTCCGATTCCTCTGAATTATTTGGTGAATGACTTTGTCTGTGGAGGAAGAAGAGGCTTTAATAATAAAATAAATATTATACAAAATCTGTCTTCATGTGAGTAATGAAATGAGCTTTGCTAGTGTATTAAATGAATTGTAATATAAAAGTTTTGATAAGAAATAAGAAGAAAAGAATTTATAGAATAGAGAGAAAAAAGCATGCTGAAGATTGGTTAGACATTAGATTTGATGTTCGCTTTTTACAACTCATCTACAGTCTTACGTTTATTAGAAGAGCTACCAATGATAATTTCCTCGTATTCATTGCCAGAATCATCTTCTTCAGGTATAAATGTAACTTCGTGTGTATTTGATTGAGCTGTGTCACGTTTTGAGCGTTTATGATGCGAAACAGCTGACGGATCGGGGCTTGTAAGTGTTATTCGTGAACCGTATACTATTTTACTAGTTTTTGTATGAAATATATTTGGAATAGTGTGTATGAAAATAGGTTTTTATGTTTATATTCAATTTGGATTATGAATTATGTGATTTTAATAATTGCTTGGTATATTTTCATAAGGAAGCAATTTTGATGATTATTATGAAATTTTTCATGTAATGCTTACCTAGTGTCTCGTGCTTGAAAATCGGCTCCAACATTAAAACTCCGTGGTTTCCTAAAGTCACATTCAACTTGAAAAGCAGCATCACCAGTCGTGATTAACTCTGCATCATGTTGAATAATGATTACGTTAGAAAAAACATCACCCTCTTTTAGTGTTTGACATTGGTTGAAATTGAATTTCATTTTTAACGATTTGTCTCCTTTTGGTTTCACAAAGCATGGTTCCTTTTGTTTATAAAACGATCCCCTTGTGTACATCACACCATTAAATTGCTCTTTTGTAAGTAATTCAACTGTCATACTCTCACTTCCACATTTTAAATTAACTTTTTGAAGTCCTTCAGTTCTAGCATCGATACTGAATTTATCTGTTAAATTTTCTTCCCATACATCTACAAAAATATAATTTAATAGAAAAATTTAAAATGTCAAAGTATAAAAATATAATGATCAGCTGTTTGATATTTTTTGCTAAAAACATTTTATTTTGCAGTAAAACATTGAACAACCGGCTTTTTTAACAAGGTTGAACGACATCACAATCGAAACTTAGTTTTTTTTCAAGATCATAGCCCTTCACTTGCTTGGTTATTAACACTGATATATCAGTAAATAAACGATAAAAGCGATTTTCAAGTTCAATGTAATTTATTTATTATCGATTATTCTTTCGTTCCGCTTCCGATATTTTTTTAATTTAATAAAATTTTCACTTTTCTTGATAAACCACAACAAAAATAATTTAAAAAAGAAAGAAAACATTGCAACATGCAATCAGTAGCTAATACATATTTTTTTTATTACTAATGAGTGCATCAAGCTGATTGGCATTAAAATTCGGTTATGAGTGAAAGGATTGCATAATTTTATAATAAGCATAAACGCTTGAATGAACTGTCTAAGTTTGTTAAAGTTGATGCAGCTTTTCATGTCTTGAAGAAGATGATAAATTTTTGTATAACGGTTCTTACATTCTGAATACGTAAGAGTTTAATTGTGTGTTTTGCTTTTAAAAAATTTTTCTGATTTTTTTTAAAGAAATAAAAAAGATAAGGGAAATCTTTTTTATAAAATTGAACATAAAGTGCAAGTTAAGAAAGTTGTATTCAAGAATAATTCTTAATGTTCAATAAATTCTCGCTTTCTTTGAAAACCTGTTTATTCTTTTTTGTGTGTCTGTGAGACACAAGGTAATTCACTTTTTCATCAATTTCATCTAGATAGGTATTTTTGTACTAAACGAAAAAATAATGTGTGATTTGAATCCAAAATGTTAAATGTGAGCATCATATGGGAATGTTAGTGACCTTTTAAGCAGCAACAAATATCGCAAATTATTTGTCACAAATTAAAATAAATTTTGTCTTTCTCATTTTTTCGCTTGCTTGCTATATGACATAACATTCACACATTCTCATCTTAACTAACCTTCATTGTTGTTAACGCAATTTACTGACAGTAAGAAATTTAGCACAATAATACTAGCAAACCACTTCATTTTTTTACTATATCTCTCTTTTTAATTTATTGTCAAAATGAACTTCTTTTCTGATTTTCTCTGTATTTTTTTTAAAATGGCAAAAGTGATCACAAACAATGATGATTGAACTGTTCGAATGTTAAACATTAACTAACCAATGCTTCGACTATGGCATTGGATTTTATACGACTGTAAGAATATTTTTTCTCTCTTTTAGCGTAAGTAATGTTGTGAGCTTATTTGTGGTTTGTGTAGAAATGCCGTTGCCCCTTGTACTCACACTAACATCTCTTCTTTCGGCTTTTTCTTGCATTTCTGTGCGCTTGAAAAAGCTCATTTTATAACACGTGCTCAAAGGAATTAACTGTCTTGGTCTCTCTCTAAATATGAAAATTTTAGTAAAAATTATTATATGAAAATAATTTAAGAATCTTTTTGTGTACAATGCAATCTTTACAATGCAGTAATAATCAATTAAAATCAAATCTTTTAAATCTGTTATGATATATTCCTTGATAAGTTAAATTACCTTATTTTTGACAATGAATGTTACACACTTGCATTTGTTAATATTTATTTAATACTACTATTTGTCTACTTGACACAGTAAGCAATTGCAAAGAGAAAAAAGATGCAAAACAGGAAGGAAAGACTGTCTAGTGCAAGTTGTGCAATAAAAATTAATTTCTTCTCTATTAACCGATATGTTTTAGTTATTCAATGATCTCTTTACTATAAAAAATTATTCGCACAAACAACCTGTTTGATATGTTGATCTATATACAGTAAAGAAGTAAATTATTGTCATAGTGCACTTGTTTACTTATTTATTTCCTCATCGTAATATTATTTAATCGATAAAATATTTACAAACACTTTTTATTGTCATTTTAGCACATTTTTGTCATAACAACAATTTATCTTATAAGTTCGTTTTGACTGGTTGGATTCAAATTTCAATGCAATTTTTTAGTAGTTAAATTGCAAAAAATTTTCCATAAACACTTCAGAATATCAAAACACTCAGAAACTATACTGAGCATTGAAAAATCAATAAATAATTGTTGAGCACTAAGTCTCAAAATCTTAAGCTTAGCATTGAAAAACTCAACAATTAATGCTGAGCACTAAAACACTCAACATAGTGCTGAGCATTGAAACTCTTAAACATTTAGTGCTGAGCACTAAAATATTCAAATGTATGTGTTGAACATCTAGACAACTACTTTCTGCATAAACTATCAGGTATAAATATTTGTTTATTCTAACGAATTTTTCGAATTTAAATTCTTACCAAATGCAAGTTTTTGAAAGGGCGTATATTTTTATTTTGTGTTTGAGTTATTATTTATAATATAAATAACTTTAACAAGCATTTAAAAGTTCGCATTACGAAAGAGAAGGTGAAGTTGAATTGACATACAAGAGTAAATAATTAAAAATAAATTTTTGTTTGATAAAAATAAATATAAATCAGTGCATCATAAGTGATTAAAGAGATATTCTTGATATTATACGCCGGTGTCTTTTAATAAAATCAAAGACTAAAGGTAATGATCTATCATCATCTTTTTAATGCTCAAATTAAATACAATCAAAATACAGTATAATTTACAAAATCTAATTTTCACCATTTTTAATTGTTGCTCTTCACCCTAGAAACATATTGAAAACGGAATTAGCAAAGAAACAGCAACAACGCTTTATTTTCTCTTCAAACAGTCAAAACAACTCAACGGAATATAACGTAAAAATTAATTCTCTTGTGATTTTTCAAGAAAACTATTTAAGATGAGTACTACTGAGACATACATTGGAATCAATGAGGATAAATTATCAAGTCGTGTTCTCAAACCTCCAGTAAGTAATACAATAAATTATTTTAACTTTTTTTTGCAAAGAAAAATGTCTTTGGCAAAAAAATCAATAGAAAAAAAAGAAAATGAAATGAAAAATTTCGTGTGATGATCTAATTTCATTTATGGCCAACAATTATTTGTGAGTCAGCTATATCATTTGTCATAAAACCATTTAGATTTATCTAAACAAAAAACGTAATTTGACTATCAAGTCCAGAAATAATTTTTTCTAGTACATGTACATTCACTAAATTATTTTTATATATGAAAATTTTTGTCAAAAAGGCGTCACTATTTTTTTTAAGGTGTCCGTTAATATGTAAATTAATTTCTTTATTTATTTTTCTTTCTATTTATCAGGGTGGCGGACATTCAAACATTTTTTCTCCACCTGAGGAGATTCGACCTCATGCTCGTCCAAAATATGACCAGCAAAATTCCTCAAATTTAAATTTTTGTATGAACACAGTTGATCCAAATGAGAAAGTAACGCAAATTGCTGAGAACCATTCGACTACGGCTAGTGAACCTGAAGTTGTTATGCGTGAGCAAGATTCATCAGTTGATGTAACGAAACAATCTTCAGAACAAACAGAAGCAAAACCTAGTGGAAATTTACCACAATATCATCATCATCGTTCTACCGCCTTATGGTAAAAACTCTAAAAGCCTTGACCATGCAGACTTACGAGACTAGAGAAAATGGCATTGGAACGGAAATTTTTAATATGACATTATTGACTATTAACTTGGATCCTGTAAGCTAAAGCTTCAACAATTTTTTTTTTTAAATAATTATAATAATACTCGCAATGTATGTATTCAATTCTATCTGTCTAATGCAACTCATACATACTTTACTATATGATGATATTAAATAACGCACATAAATAATATAAAGAGATGAACCACAAAAAAAACATGAACTGCCATATATAAGCCTACATATGTGTATGTAATCAAATGCAAAACGATAAAATAGATTCATTCTATTACTTTTCTCTATCACTATTAATAGAATCTTTCATGTTTCTTTATTGAGAACAAAAACTACAGAAGTAGTAGAAACAGTTTATTCTGAAATGCATTTTGAGAAGATTATTTTTAGTAGTTATTTTTCCCTTCCTTCCGTTCTCTCTTTGGATTACCGCCATCGTCACACATTCAAAATAGAATTAGTTATAGAAACACAATAGAGCAACAATTCTGATGTCTTCTTTTACTTTGCAGTTACTCATGTTTTTTAATTTCATTATTTTATGTGCATTGTTATAAGCTCTCTTTCTCATCATACATTAACTTTAAATTTTCGTGTCAGTTGTCATTTCTTCATTTATTTAGTTTTACTCGTTTCTATGATTTTTTTATGAAAGTTTTTTACCTATTATGTTCAAACAAGTATTAAATATAAAAAAAAATTTCTTTTTTTCCTTATCGGTTAAAAACCACAATTAAGAATAACAATATCATCATCGCGTATTTAATGTTTTGCTAAAAAAAATATTTACTTTATCAAAAACATTGTTTGTTTTTAAAATAAAATCCACCAAAGACTTTTTTTCCTTAACTGCTGTATTTGATTACTTTTATGGTCATCAAAACGTGTTGCGCTAGACAAATCTTATTATTCATCACTCATAACTATAATGTGAACATTAAAAACAGCTCGACAATTTCATTGTTTAATGAAAATTAAGAAAAATACAAACTTTTTTAAACAAATTATAATTGCTTTTATTCTTGAATGAAGTTTAAATATAAAATCAGCGCACTTCAAAAAAAATTGATGTCTTTTGATAAAAGTTATTTTCCATAAATTTTTTGAAAGTGTAAAAAAACAATTCAATATTGTGTGCAAACACCTTTCCAGCTTGCAAAAAAGACAGTTTCATTTGTTCATAAGTGAAAGTTTCAAAAATAATTATTGTAATTTTAAAATGATATAAAGTTTTATTTTGAAAACTGATAAATTTTTGTAATGCAACATGGTTTTTCTTTTCTAAAATCTATTGAAATTTACTTATGTAAATTTTATGAGAAACGGTTATTACAAAATTAATGCCCGCATAAGATAAACAACCATTTTTAAAAAATAGTGATGATGATTTTACTGCATGAATTCAATCAATATTTTAATAGCTTTTGATTAACTCACAAGCAAAAAGAATCGTGTGTAGAAATCTATTTCGACATGATTATTTAATTTGAGCGATGAATATAGTTCTTATAATATAACAGTATCTGCTTTTTTGCTCTTCTCTTTTTAAGTTTTTCTTCTTATTTACCCAATTTGCTATTATTGTTAACTTACAATTATTGCTGTTTATCTATTTGTTAAAATTTTCAGTACAAAGTACTTAGATAAATTCAAGTAACAGTTTTATTTAAAGACACGCAAGTTCAAGACGAAAAAATATATAGAATATCACGATAATCGTTTGAACTCAAAAATTCATTGGCTTTTCGTGTTTGCTTTTTAGTAAAAAAAAAAAATCATGACAAAACGGATTTTACGCTAGTTTCTGTCTACTTTTTTTTCGCATTATGTACTTTCTGTAATGTAATAATAAAAAAGATTTTGAAAATGATAAAAAAATAAGCAAGTGTGTTGTCTATCATTCACTTTTTCTTCTTTTTAGCATTGTTCAATGACATATTCGCATAACGTGAACTTACTTTGACACATGGAAAAGGTAATTTCTTTTTTGATTTATTTCTACTTAACTTTTATTTCGTGCGTATAAAAAAGATAAAAGATCAGTAATAATTACCGTCAATGACGTGTTAAGACTGAATTTTCCTGTTGCAGATTAGTTTACTTTTTGCAAATTTTAATCTATAAAAAATTTAATGAAATTAATCCTAAAATAATTTCAAAAGATTTATCTGAAAATTTCATTATCAGATTTAAGTTTTGCATTAAAAATTTATTTATGGTTCGCAATAAAGAGTTGAAATTTATTATAAAATTGTAAACAGAAAAATTATTTGTGAAAAAATTTCAAAATTTTAGATCATTTTGCTCTGCAGAGTTATATTCCCTCTGTTATAACTTATTATTTCATAACACTATATTTCAAAAAAATCGTTCAACAGAATTTAGGTTTTTAGCTTTTATTAGATAATTCATGAGTTTTCATGTATATGTTCTTTGGTCCATGACGTCATTAAAACGTAATCGATTTTTTTCTTTCATTCAGAGAAAAAGCGTCGTAAAATCTTTTTCTTTTCTTTTTCATTCATTTATAAACGTATTTTTTTCGTACTATGTCGTATAATGCTAACACTTTAACAATAAAATTTAAGAGTAGCCTTATTAAATATAACCTAATAATATAAAAAATAAAGAGCGGTATGTCTTTTTGTTCTATATTGCTACATTATCTTTTATTAAATATTTGGTTGAATAAAAATATAAATAGGAAAAAGTAATAAATAAATTTGGAAGAATTTTAATAAAATTTGAGAAAGCAGCTTGAAGCTATCCTTGCTATTATTTTGGATAAGCTTTCATTTTACCACTTAAAAATAAACATTAATTAAATCTGACTTTATAAAAGCTCACTCTCTCGTGCACAATCACTGATAGAATAAAAGAGTAAATTCAACTCAAAAAGTGAGAGATGATAATAATGAGTAGCATTTGATCTCATAAGTAACTAAGTAGTCTTGTTTTGAAAGGCGAGCTTAATATACATATACATAATTTATTCAGTTCAAAACAATCAACAAGAAGAAGAGTGTTAAAGTGAGAAGAAAATGACTTCAAGGTGAAAAACTTATCATTTCCTTCCGTCTCACTTAGTTTCATATCCGTATTTTCTTTTTCATACACTTTTACTATTAATTATCATCACACGAAAGCGAGACGAGTGACTCTATCTTATCGTTTTCTTTTTGAATTTTCTGTAGATTTATTGGCGCCTCAATTTGTTGCTTCTTCTATATTCATGTAGTAGTTCTCACTCACTCTCAGGTCTTAAGTCAAATAAACAAAAATGTAAATCTCAAATGCACCAATGTTGATAATCAGAAGGAGAAAATTAATGAAATCTGCGGTGCGAATACAAACATTTGTGTTTTTTCTAATTTAAATCTATCAAAAGAAAATATCAATATTAATCATCCAAAAGAAGCTAAAATAAAATTTTGCGTAACATTCAGAAAGAGTATAATAAACGTAAGTAAAAAAGTGAAATATAAAATATTTTTCTTATGTTGAGAAATGAAATGATAAAAGCATATAAATTAGTAAATATTTAATGAAAATATCTATAATTTATAAATTGATTTATTCATGCCATAAAATAAATACGTTTTCCTTTTTCAATAGTTATTACCTGAAGATTTCTTTCGAATTTATGAATCACTCAAATACATTGACCTGAGCAATTCACATTTAACGGATATTGAAGATTTTACATTTTCGCTAAAAGAGCTCGAGGAATTGGATCTTTCTAGGAATGAGTTAACAGAACTGTCACGGAATACTTTTGCGGGTGCCCAAAAATTACGAAAACTTGACCTCAAGTATAATTTGATTTCGTTCATCGATCCACATACATTTTCTGATTTAAAAGCATTGCTTTATCTTAATCTTTCGAATAACAAACTGAGTAACCAGAGTTTTTCTCACTCATATGAATTAGGTATTGATTGGAAAATTGAGAGCCTAAAGATATTAAATTTATCACATAATAACATTACCTATCATGACGTTATGCCATTTTATTCGTTTTCTGGACTTAAAAACCTTGAAGAACTTTACCTTGAATATAATCAAATACCGATCGATTTCGGGGCTTTTGCATCAAACAAAAAATTGAAAACATTAGACCTTTCGTATAATCACATGCCTTATTTCGACTTCAATGTTTTATTATCAGTAAGAACACTTGAGAATCTTTTATTGAATGGCAATGGAATCACATACGCAATTGACCTTTCCGATGTACGTTCATCATTCCCAAACATGAAACAATTAGGTATAAGTGAAAATGTTTTTGCATGCGAAGTTTTAGCTTCAATTATTCGTAAAGCTGATAAAGCTGGAATTAATATAGTAGTTGATGAAAATGATTTTGTAACAAATGTTAGAAACATTCGTGGAGTGAAATGTATATGAAATTGAAAGTAACTATTAAAGGCATAAAAATCGAATAAAAATATTTATTCTGTTGATCTTTGTTGATTTTAAATTTCTTATTCTTATGGTTTTTAAAATACAATTTTTTTCTTAATAATAGCTTTTTAAATGTTAGTTTAAATAGAAAAATAATAATAAAGAGAAAATGAGATTATGATAAAAGAGATTTAATTTTCTGTCTTTCCTCAAATATAAAGACATGTCAATATTTTTGAATGTGCCAAAATTTTAAAATTTTTAGTAAATTTTATATTTCTTAGAATAGAAGGAATGTCAAATATATCGAATTGTTTTAGGATATGGTAAAATATATTATAGGTTTTTAGGTGAAATTTTAAAATTTGAACATAAAAATCTTAATATTCGAGTGAGTAGTAATAAATGCTCTATGAAATTATTATTTTTAACTCTTTGGTTTTAGTTATTGTAAATAACTTATTTTTATAAATTTAAAAAGCTTAAACAATAGCATCGTTATGTGTTTAAATCGTAATTATGGAGCAAAAGTTGACGAATTTTTTTCTTTTTTGTTCCTTTCAAAACATGCGAAATGATAGAATTTCTCCTCTTTTCCAAAATTTTCTCCATCTTCGAGTGAAATCGGAATTTTGCTGTTAAAAATGAAAAGAATGAAAGATAGTTAAAGAAAATCAATCAAAGAATTTAGTAGCAAAAAGTAGAAAAAAGAATTTTGTTAGAAGATTCGGAGTTTTAGTCCCTTGATAAGTCTTTAATACTCAAAAAAATTTTAATTAAAATTTAAAAAAATTCACTTTTGGGTGCATTCATTTATAAATTAAATTTTTAATTTACCGGTTCAAAGTTTCTGGCAAAAATAAACAACAGACAGCAGCACAAAAGCTCAAAGTAGCAAGAATTAATGATGGCATGGCTTTGAAAAAGGTGGCCTATAGACAAATGAGTGAACAAAAGGATCATTCATTAAAATGTTGTCACACAAAAGAGCTCATATTAACTTTTGATCTGTTTAATTGTTTTACTAACCGTATAAAGGATGTATGGGCTAATAAATGTGAAAGCATAACCAGCTACATGAGCTGCTGACACGCCTTGAGCTCTAAATCATTGTCAAAAAACGATTATTAAAAATATATTGTATCAATTAAAGTTAATATACATACCTAACACATGTAGGTATCAATTCAGTGGCATACTGTGCTCCACTGTTATAACTGACAGTTATGAAAAATCGTGCTATAATTAATCCACTGGCAACAAAAAAAGCTGGATTGCAATTTTTTTGATATGCTAGTAAATACGAGCAACACCCTATAAAAACTCCACTGACAAGTAAAGATGCTGATGCCATTGCTTTCCGTCCAATTTTATCTTGAAATAAGAGTATAACAATACTTGCTGGTAAAATGGCAAAAGCGCTTAAACTAAATAGAGTAAATGGCGAAATTTCGTCAAGTCCTTCTACATTTTTTGAAATGGCATCATAATTTAATGTGATTATCATTCTAATAAAAACAGAAAGAAATTTTAGTAATAATTCTATGAATAGGTTAAGGAATTATAATCTTGACATAGTTTATTATTTAAATTATTTAATAATTATGCTAACACTTACGATTTTAGAAAAAGAATTAATGTTAATCTTCTTAATCGCGGAGTTTTGAAAAGACTGAGTAAATTTGGTTTATTCTCTATCGATTTAGTTTGTGCATTGATGGTAGATACAAAATTGCGAAAATCTTCGTTGAATTTATCATCTAATTGACGACCATTAAATTTCGCAATTTTTTGATAACAGGCGAGTGCTTCATCAGGCTTATTTTTTGAAATAAGCCATTGAGCTGAATCTTGTAAAATGAAATAGAATGAAGGGACTATGATTGCGGGTATGATTGTTGCAAGTAAATATAGTTTCCAATTGTTTAAGTACACAGCAATCCATGGAGAGACAACAGAACCAAGACAGTAAAAGATGCCAATGCATAAATTAAGTCCAAATGTTCTCATTTTTGGTGATATATATTCCAACACAAGAATGTACATCATTACGAAATTGTTATCAGTAGCAATGCCAGATATGAAGCGATACAAAGAAAATGTAATTTCGTTTGTTGCAAATATAGTCATAAAATTGCCAACAATACCAAAAAGATGAGCAGCAATCAATACTTTTAGACGACCATAAAAATCTGCCAGAATTCCACCAATTAAAGTGCCTACTACACTCCCAATAAAATAAAACGATTGTCCAGTTATGGATTTCCATGCGTTTTCACAAATCCAATTGTATTCGCTCGTCATGCTTCGATAACCGTATAGCGAGTCATAGTCATAAATCCATTCATTACATTTAGATCCTGTCGATGTTATACATTGGTTGTCGTCACTTTTTGCAAAAGATTGTCGTAGTTCGTGCATTGACAAATTTGCTGTAACATTTGTAAGGCACCTGAAAACATGAATGAGTTGAAAAAATCAATTATGCAATCAAGCATTTTGTGGTTGTCATCTGGTTTGAGAAATTTAATGCAGAACTTTCATTTACAAATTGTGAAGAAATAATGGCGAAAAGAAATTTTACTTCGGTTTTCAGTTGCTATCCACTTAGTTTTAAAAGGCAAAGCAAATATAAATTCTATTTGAATTAATGGGACGACATTACGTAAAATAAATTTAAAAATTAAATTAACTTTAAATAGCCAGAAAAAAACACTTTTAAAGAATTTTTATATCGTGTTACTTATATATGTGATAGAGTTAGTTTGCTGAACTCAAAAAAAAAAGATATAAATCTAAAATTAAATTCTTAAAACAAGAAGTCCTCAAAATCTCGATGCCGAAAAAATTTCTAAGTTAGAAAAAAATTTTGAAAGAAATCTTAATAAAATATAGAAATAATTGCAAATAATGACTGTTGATAAGGAGTGCAGCAGACATGGAATTTTTGAATATTTAAGATATATGGAGAAAATAAATGGAGTGTGTGCTTAAAGTCAACAAACGATAAATGAGTTTAGTATGACAAAAGATGTGCATGCTTGAACTTATAAAACATCTGTTGACTGTCATAAGATAATTTAAGCTATCTTCTAGAGAGTTTATATTTGCACTTTTGCACGTGTGTAGAAAAAATTATTTATCTCATTATATGTGAATTAAAATAATTAATATATTCAAAGAAACAATCTTATTATGAACTTTTACAATAAATAAAAAGAGTGAAAATTTGAAATTTATGATTTAATTGATAAAGTTGATAAACAGCTTTTAAACTTTTTTTTTACTTACCAATATTTAGGAACAAAACTGATGATAGTTTGTGAGTAATAGTGAAATGAGCATAATATATTTATCAAGCAGAAGAAACCCATAAGCATAAATTGATAACGAGAAAAACTACCACATTTTTCCAATATTTGATCAATGTCACTCATTTTGATTATTTTATAAAACAATTTTCAAAAAGTTTTCTACTTATGTGTAAATTTAATTTGATTGTCACAAATTTAATGCAATTGTCATTTAATGTAAATTTTTATCACAGATACACCACTTTTTTCTTCACTGATCTTTAATCAAAAAAAAATTATACTATTTTTAAATGATGAATATGTTGAGTTTTTAAAAACCATTAAAATAGTAAATATTCGCACAGCTGAAATTTTAATTATCAACAACAAAATTATTTTATCCACTCATATTTGATATTTCAGTAAATTACTATGTATGATCTTTTACTATTTAAATTATTATTTTATGAAGAAAGCACACAAAAAAATCTTAAAATTTTTAAATTAAAATTATTTTAAAAAAAAATGTAATTAATTTTTAATATCTAAAGTTAAAAGTACACGTGAGCCTAGAAGCGAAAAGAAAAATGATGAAAAATTCAGCTCACAACTTCAGTTTTATAGAACTTTTTCATTTTCGGCATGAAGAGAGGGAGAGGAATGAGAGAAAAATGAGAAAAATATTGTTTCATACGTGACAATTTTTCAGCAAAATTGATATTCAAATACTTCTTCTCTCTTCATTTGACGTTTTAGTATTATAAACAGATAGTTATTAATTTCAGTACATGCCTTTCCTTTTGAATGACTATTATTAAAAAATTTTATAACTGTCATTGTCAAGTTATTGTTACGGTCATTTAACAGATTTATTAAAAACGACAGTTCTTAATGTGTAAAAAATATAAAATTGAGAGGGAGAGGCAAACTTAGTATGTGGTGATAATTATTTTTGAATACAAAAACAATAAAATTTATCATTTGATTAATGATATAAAATAATTTTCGAATTATTTGTGACATTTTGAATTTACTTTAAGCTTTTATTTCCATGGCAACAAAAAGCTATAATATACTCTTTTATCTATACGTATAAATTCTAAACAGATGTTTGTGTTACAGAAAATATAATAATTTTTTCGTGAAAGTTTTCTTTAAAAATAAAATGTTAAAAACTAATATTGATTAACATCATCCGTTCTATTTTTCAATTACTCAGATCGAAAAAATTCAATTAATATTCGTTCCAAAAACTTAGTCAGCATATAAAAGTAATTTTGTAGGACAGCTGCTTGAACATCTGTTTTGAACTATTTATTTCGATGACTTCTCAGAAAATAATTGTCTCTCCGAATTGCTCATGACATTTCGTTTTCCTTACGGATGAATTTTATTGGACGGAAAGAGATAATAATAAAATGTTGATGTAAATCACAAACTTTTTCTCACAAAAGCTTTCTCTTATAGTTTTGTTTAGAAACTTTTAATTGAGTTATAAAAAAGTTATTTTTCTTGTTATTTTATTAATTGCATTCGCCTTTCATTCTCTCCCTCTTTCAAAATATTTCTTGGAATTTATTTAAGTAATAAGTTTATAACTGTTTTTACACCTTATTTAATTGTTAAGACATACTAAACTAAAGCACAATTGGTAAGTAACTTCAGTGATTTCTTTAAATTTTTATAGAAAAATACAGTTTTAGGCAAGTCTCGAATTGAAATTTTTATTATTGAATGGTAGTTTTATTATATTTTGATAAAAAATTGCTTAATGTGAATTTAATAAACTTGAAAAAACGTTGTAGATAGGCTTTTTCCAATTCCCGGGAATTGAGTTTTCCGGGAACGGGAACGGGAACGGGAATGAGTCAAAAACACTATGAAAACCACCAAAATTTTTAAAAAATGTTGTCAAAAACATTGTATTTTTACATATTTAATATGATTCACTAAATTTTTACTGATAATTTTATCATTTTCATTATTTTTAGAGCAAAATAAATTTTTACAAAAAATTTTGTAAATCCCATTAAAAATGATTGATTTTGAATT
>JACWBX010001867.1:2251-15282 GCA_014622435.1 Polypedilum pembai | reverse complement strand
TTTGAAAAGACGATTCTAATGATATATAACATGTAAGGTAAAACGTCAAGAAAATAGAGAAATTGTAATTTTTAGGGGGTGGGCTATTTCAATTTCCTTCAGTGTAGTATTATTGAAGAATAAAAAAAATCTACTTCGGTGGGAAGATTAGCATTAATTATGCAATATCGATAAAATATAAGTAACAAGAGTGATAATGATAAAATTGAAAAGAATCATGTTGAAATTAATGTTTAATAATAAATAGACTTTAAAGAAAGAAGAAAAAAGAGACAAAGTATTAAGTAAATTGCATAAAAATAACAACTATAAATTTTATCATCATTTCCTTTTCCTAATTTGCATGATTCAGAAAAATAAAGTACATTTAAAAAACGGAAGCATCAGAAGGTTTTGATTAATTGTTCAGGATGTTTGCCAAGAAAATATTGACATAGAAGCAAAACTTTTTGTTAACCACAATAAAAAGCAAACGATAGAGTAAAAAAGAGTCTATTTAATATTAAGAAACTGCATTTGCAATTTGCTCTAGTTCAGAATTTCATTAGAGATGCTGTTGCAAAAGAAAAGAGAAAGAGAATAAAAAATTATATAAATTTTTCAATCAAAGCAAAAACAGAGAAAAAGAAGCTTTTATTCTCGTAGTAGGGCTCATTCTATAATCAGTAAATCCGTTTAAATTCTCATAGCTAGAGCTACAAGTAGCAGCAAAAAAAGTTTCATGGTAAAATGTTCGCTTTAGCATTCATTCATTTGGATCCTTACAATGTATGCTGGAACGTGTGGGTGGGTGTGTGAATATGTCCGATTGGATTTCTCTGCTGAAGCTGCTATAAAGGAGAAATTTTTCATACGTATTCTTTTATGGTCATTTAATCCAGTCATTTCAATTTACATAATAAAAACACTAAGAATGATAACTCTGATCTAGATTGTTTATTTTGTTTCACAATTGAAATTGTACACAGTGTATAGCACATGTATTCATACAAAAATTTATTTATATAGATGCTCTTCTTGCATGTTACATTAATATCAAAGACGTATACACACAATGCAAAGCTATATTTGCTTCTTTTTTACAGAATAGATCTATTTAAATATACATATAAAGTCTTCAATCTGCTTTGTGACATGAACTTACGACGTGTATCTGCTGTTTTTCATTACATCTTGAAATGTGATGCACAATCATCTGTAAAAAGGATTTTTCCAGTTTTTCCATTTCTCTCTTAACTATCTCATGTTGCTCTTTATACACATCCAGTGTGGGTTGCGATGAAAAGGGAAAGTTAAGAGTAGAGGAAATAAGATTCTTTATACTGTCATCTACTGCTACTTGCGTCAGCAAAAACCGTGCTTTGACGATCAAAATTTACCACCTTATTTGGTCGATGAACGGAAGTTGATCTCGCTGATGAATTAGTTAGTGAAGTTGTGATTGTTGAACTCGTAAGCGTCCTTTGACTTCTCAACATTTTGTGCGTCGACTGTTCGCCTAAATTTTTGCAACAAAAAATTCTCATGCACCAACGATAAGCTTTTGTACGTCTGTTAGATGAAAAGAAAAAAAATTGATTTATTATATTTTCTTAAAGTTAATCCAAAATTTTCTTAACAGACTCTTTGTAAATTTTATGACTTGAAATTTGAATTAAACAATTTTTTAAACTTACTTTATTCCTCGCATTACTTGTGCCGAGAAGAGACAATAAATCAATGGATTTGCAGCAGAGTTGAGTGGAGCGAGACTTTGTATGAACGTCGCAACAGCTATGTATGTTTGAGTCTTTGGAATTTGGTCGTAAACTTGCAGCAAATCGAAGACAATGTATGGAGACCAGCATGCAATAAACACTATAACTATCACAATTGTCATTTTGACAGTCTTTACTTTCGCACGAGGAATGATACCTCGACTACTTGCTCGCCGACTACCCCTATCATCTTCATCACAGCTCGATCGGCTTCCACAATTCTTTTTTGGCACTTTGTATGTTCCTTTGTCCCAGATTGTTTTTACAATTATCGCATAGCATAAAGTAATGATAATAGCTGGAATAAAAAAAAGCGTTGTGGCTACAGTTGTCATGTAAACTTGCCATCGCCATGCATCTCCTAATTCAATCCAGCACTGAGTTACTCCTTGTATCACTGTTTCCTCATACAATATGAATAATGGTATAGAAAAAAGTGCCGCAAAAAACCACGCAAAGAATACGAGAAACTTTGCACGTTTCCCTATGAATGGCGATAGACGAAGAATGTGAAATGAATAAAGAGAAAAAAGAAGAAAAATCATTTATTGAAAATTCATACCCACAGGCTAGGGTTTCATGGTATAATGCATACGTACAGCAGTTTGAAAAATTCATCGGATGCGTGATGGCATCATAACGGTCAATTGAAAGTGCAACTAAAACATACGTTGAAGCGTATGTGACTAGAGCTTGCATAAATTTAATCAATTTGCAGGCTAAATTTCCTGCTTCCCATGTTACAGTAAATCTCCAAACAATATCTACTAGCACATTTAACAAACCGACACATAAATCTGCAATGAAAGAGTAAAATTATTGAATTTTATTTGTTAACAATTTAATTTTAAAGTCGAAATCAGTTCATATCTGAATGTACTGTCTGTGTCTAATGAATTTTAAATTAAATTAAATTGAATACCTGCTAATGCCAACTGTTTTATAAAGAAATTCATTCGAGATTTTCTTTTATTTAAATATAATGTGATAAGAACTGCCGAGTTGCCAAATACGATTACTGCAAATAATATCCATAAGACAGTAAACTGTTCCGTCTGAAAAATAAGCAAAAAAACAGAAAGAGATTCACAGTCCAGTTTATTTTTTTTTAAATAAAAAATTTAGATTAATGCTGCAGAATAGACGTCTCCCTCTATGTATATTATACACACATGCAGCAAGTCATGGTTTCTTTTGCAGAATTTTCACAAGAGAATTCAATAAGGGTTATTGAAGATTTTTTTGCATATAAGGAAAAATGTTTTATCATCATGAGTTTGGGATTTTTGGTGACTGTTGCTCTATTCATATTTATTTCGCCTACAGAATGTTTGTTCATAAGCTATTATTAAACTTTTGATTTCTTAGAAAAGGGGTCCATTAAATATTGCATGCCGCATTTTCCCAAAAAACTGATCATTTTTCATCTTTACAAAAAAAGTATGATTCAAAATAATTTCATGTGATATTTTTTGTTGCATATAATTCAAATTGAAGCAGTAACATTCAACGCCTAACGCTTCATAGTGTAGTGATAGGATTTCATCAAAGAATCGTAAATATTTCAGATCGAAGTGTCTTAAATTTGATGTTTTTATTTATTTTGCTGAAGTATGTTCTTAACAGAATTGAATTTAATTCTGCTTTGTAAACCACGCTCTAAATGAAATGAAATGAAGAGAGTTTTATCAAGTGCATCATTAATGCTTTGTGAGGATAATTAAAAAACTAGTTGAATTCTCACTGATAATGAAGAGATTTATTAAAAGAATTTGAAATTTCTTGTTATTTTAAATTGAATACTTTTACTAAAACAAAATTTATTAATAAATTTTTGAGAAATTGAATAAAAATTAAAGTTATAGTTAAGTTTCACTTCATGTTTTGTTTCTATAGCAAAAATATCGCCAACGCATTCAACTTAATTAAGAAAATTAGCAATCAAATTTAATGTTGCTCACTATGAAAAATCTTTTTTTCATTTCCCTTTGAAGCTAGGCTTTTATTCCTCCTACATCTTAAGTTTAATTCTAGTGTCATGTTGAAAAATAGCTTATGGTTTGTTATATACGATGATGAAATCTCGGCACATTTTATCACTTGTAATCTCCTTTCAGTCGTACGATAAAAGAATAAATTGAAGTGTTGAGAAAAAGTCCCTTAACACTATGTTTTTATGCATTTCTATAGCACACAAGTGAAATTGGGACAAAGTTGGCACATACATTTGACCCAATTTCGCATCCTTAATCGTTTTTTTCTCTCGCATTTGCAGAAGACCGTTTTAATAGAATTTCTCCGCACCCTCTCTTTTTTCTTCTTTAACTTTTAGTTTGTTAGATTTATTATTTCTTGTCCAATAAAAAGTGAAAGAAGGAAAAATGATGATAAAGAGTACACGATAAATTGTGGGAAGAAGGAGAACGTAGTCTTATGAAACCAATATGTTAACGCATTCCCATATTGATACTGTGTTGAATAACAATGTATACATCCATGCATTTCTTCGATGTCACATTTCATGGTTTTGCGTGATCGATGAAAAAATTATGTGTCATACTAAAGTTTCTAATATCATAGAAAAGCCATTTTTTACAAATTATACGTGATCTCATCATCATCTTTAATGTGCTAAAAATTAATTACATAAGAAGTAGATAAAGATGACTTTTATAGCCAAAACATTATAATAACAATAACTCTTGACAAAGACATCAAAGGATATTAATACATTTTTCGTTTATGAGCTGTCTGTACTTATTCGACTGTGAAAATTGAATCTATATTGGCAACATTTTTCATTGTTTATTCAGATGTTGAATGTGTTTATATTTGTTCTCTTTCTTTTTTCACTACTTTTATAAAGACACACTGTCGTATTACATGAAACAGCTTTGAAGGTGAAACAGCTGTGTGCAAATGAATAAAGAAGCAATTTTTGTACCTTAAATTCCACGTGTAAGTAATTCAATAAATATTGTCATTATCAAATCAATTTATTTTTCAATCATATGACGGTGATAAAATTTAATAAATATGAAATGAGTGAACTCATCAATGGAATTATAAATTGATGAAAACCGACACTTGTAAGTAAACACAGAGGATGAAATCATTTTGATAAAATATATATACAAATAATATATCTTATATAACAACCTATCAGATTTCATGATCAATAAAAAGTGAGCAAATTGATTTATGCAATGAACATGCCATTAGATGTTTTAACTCTTTAAGACTCGAATCCACTAATTATGTTTAATTATATTGTGACTAATTATAGCGATAACTTTTATAGATGTCTATTATATATTGAACAAGAGCTACTAACCATAAACCACAATAATGACCTTCATTTTCTGTCTCTTTTTCAGCTCATTTAACAACAACTTTCTTTCTCATCAAATTTGTTTTTGCGCAATAAAATCTAATATTTTTCCATATTTTTTGTTTTTTAAGTGAAAATACTGTAAATTTAAGGACTATTAAAGATTTTAATTTTAAATTTGAATAGTTAAATTTCTTTTTAAGAATCGATAAAAATAAATTTTATGAAAAACAATTGAATTTAATTCTTTAAATATGAGCAATAAAAATTCAGCAATTACATATAAAATCAATTTTCCACATATCTTTCTGATTATTGTTATTCATATCAGCACGCGAGATGTTAAAAGATGGTTTCGCGTTTCAATGACCACAACAAAGTGTACTTAAAAGCAATTTGGAGAAAAAAGACATACATAAATAGAGAGAAGAAAAGAGAAAACTTGTTGTGCCAGAGACTGATCTCTACGAACAGATATCTGCATCAAATCTAATTGAATGTGATTTTAAATTATTCTCACGTATAATTTCTCAAATTTCGTATGCGATTCGTGTCTTATGCGATTCATATCGCCATCAAATATCTATTTCTCATTGAGGAGAAAAATTGAATTGAATTATGGCTAGCGACTGATTACTTGACACCTTTTGAAAGAAAATTGCTCACTGCTAGTTTTTTTACGATGCTGTGGTTGAATTTATTAGCACGTTTTATTGCTTGGTCGCTCTGCTCTGCTGCAGCGATGATTTACATTGAAGAAATCCAAAAATGTACATCAACAACATTCGTGCATCGGAATGTGATGCGAGCAAATAAAATCGCATAATTTATGTGTTGGTAGCCACTCTAACGACTGATTAATGTGTCTTGATTTGCTTCCCTCACAGAAAGAAGTTAGATTGCCATTCAATTGGCTGTTTACGTTCATTTATGAGGTCATTTGCCTGCTATTAATTTCCCTTCAAACACAAATTGATTTGGCGGAATTTTCTCTTCTCAAAGCGACTGAAAACTCTTTTCCGCGTTTGAGATAAGACATCTGCTAGTCATTTAATGAATTATTATTGTGAATAAGGTGTTGAAGAGCGAAAAAAGAAAAATAAGATAGATAAAATAATATTTTTTCTTGTTGCCGCTGCTCATTCAGTGTGTGGCTTTCCATTATTATTAATAACGTTTTTTTCATGAAATTTCTTTAACAACATTCTCGCGCTGACGTATATTGAGAGATGTGGCGAAAGAAAAATCGTAAAACTGAATGTGTGGCACTCTTTGTGGTATTTATTCTAATTTATTCTCAATTTAAAGTACCTTTTAAGCCAAAAATTATATTGTCATAAAATTCTTTTAAAAATCATCAGTTTAATAAATTTTGAAAAGCGCTTTAATCATACTGCTAAAGTATCTTTAATTTTTGAAAAATTTTATGATTGTGCGGTAGGAATCTTACATTCACACATGACTAAATAAATGAGCGAAAATTTTTCAAAAAAGACATTTTGGCGTCATGTCAAACACGGCATTGTCAAATTGCTTCAGTTTAAAGGTTCAAAAAATTATTATTAATTTCAATAAAATTTCGTAGCTATAGCAAATAAATTAATTTGATCCACGCGAAAAGTGGCTGTAGATGCCTAGCGATTTTTCTTAATTTTACATGGAACACTGTTCACTTTACCTCGTAAAAATAAAACTGATTAATTTCATCATTAGTGACGTTTGTCATGGCTGTTGTTGTGGCCTCAATTATATTGGATGCTGTCGTTGATGTTGTCGTTATGGCACTAAGGTTATAAATCTGGAATTAATCAAAAGTGTAAAAGTACTGCTATAGTTACATTAGTGGTCATATCACATGTTGGCAGAAAATATGGAAATTTTCAGCCATGTGAAATATGTCGCTACATTCACATGGAAATGAGTAAAAATTTATGACCGACTAGAATCATTTACGGTTGCATACAAGAGAAGAATCTTACTTTGGTGTTGTTTGCAAATTCCAATTTTGACGATGCTGTTGTTGAGTGATATACGATATTCTCTTTAGCCAACAAAGTCGTAACATTGTTGAAGAGTCTTTTCATTGTTGATGATGACCGTGTTGCTGCATCTTCAATTTTGCTGATATTCATTATTATTTTACTTCTATTTTATTCAACTTTGGAACGGAGCAAAAAATGGCATCAAAAATGAATTTGTCTGTCGCTCCTCTTTACTTTATTCGTTTTTCTTACTTCTTTTCGTCTTTTCTTGAACTTGATGGCACACAAAATTGAATGAATTGAAACGTTTAAAATGCAATGATGACTGTGAACTGTGACGATATTTGAAATTATTACATCTCCACTGGACACCGGATAACATCTTTCCTTTTCAGTGTTCTTTTTCTTCTACTTGTTTGCCTGCAGTGCGCCTACAAATTTTAGTTTGTTCATACGGAATTGAAAACGTGACTCTGAAAAAATGAGAGTAAAAGTAAAATAAGAAGAATGTCGTAACAATGAAGATGTTATAAATGAAATTAAATGTAACAGATTCTCTCAATTTAGTAAATTAATTTCCTCGTAAAACAGATTCTAAATTTACCCAATTTAAAGTAAGCTAACACTTGTTTCATATAAAAAATAGCGATTTCTTTAGAAATACAAACACATATTGAGCTATTTGTGTAAAGGAGAGGTGAAGATGTAAAATTTATTCCAAAAAATAGAAACGTGATTTAATAAAAAAAACTTTTTTCTTTCTCTTTCGGAATGTGGAAAGAGAGTTTTGTGATTATTAATTTTTTCTTGCGAATTCGACAAATATGGATGTGATAGACGATTGTTATTTAAGTGACAAAGAAAAGAGAAATAAAATCCAGTTGATATTGATTGAAAACAAATTTTTTAAAATTCAAAAAATAAATATTTTCAACAAACTTATTTTATTCACTGCATTGTCAATTTTAATCAAATCACAAAAACATTCGATAGCAACATCTTTAAAATCACTTAGTCATTTCACAATCTATACAATACGACATAAAGAGTGAGAAATTAAAGTTCAATAGATGATCATGCTTGAGTGAGAGCCACACAATTGTTGTCAATTTACAAAAATGAAAGAAGAAAAAAAATTTGAAATTTGTAGGAATGGAATGGAACGTGTTTGGAATTGAGGTAATTGGGTGAATTATTGTTCATTGAAAGTGAAAAAAAAATAACTTTTTCAATTAGTTCATGATGAATGTAATTAGTCAAAAATGTTATGTGTGCAAAATAAACAAACAATATAATTATTATTATTATTACTTTGTTAGATGTCAGGCCGACGCAAAAATACTACTCATAAATCATCTACACTTTAACGTGCATTTAAAATGATTATTTAAGATATAAAAGAAGTCGCGACATCGTTAATACTTCTGTTTCGCATAAACGATGATCATCAAAAGGTTTTTTTATGTGAAACAGAATGTTATCTGCTTCATAGTGGGCGATAATAATAATTCAAAACAACAACTGTTCATTTGAATTTTGATTACACATGTTTATCTACTTTACGATTGAATTTATAAGAATGCGAATTTAGGGATGGCCACACAGATGGTCGTCGAGGCGATTCTGTGTCGTTCTTTATGATCTCATTGTCGCGATAAATTAGGCGTCGCTCATAAGAAATGATGACAAGTGAAATTCTTATTAACTCATAAAAGTGTCAAAACCCTCTCTCTCCTCCTTCACACAAATGACTTTTTATCGCGCAATCTTATTATTTATATTAAACGAAGACGACAAAGTTTTCGAAAAAAAATATTTTCCTGTAAAGAGCAAGTGAGCATTCATAAAAGTCTTCATCAAATAAATCAGTTTCATTATTGTTTTTCATATGTCAAATTGAATGAATGAAGTGAAACGATTCACTGTAAAATTTATTAAACGTGTTCCTCATACAATCGCATTCTTGTCGCAAATTGAGTGCATTTTTCATAGTGCTGCGCCAAAGAAGAGGCGAATGACAAAGTTTTTTTTGTGTAAGCGAGAGAATAAGAAACAAACACAAAATTCATATATTTTGCTCGTTCTTCTTTTTCTTCGCTGCTTACTACTGCTTATATTTGCGGAATGTGTAATTAATGAGGCAATGGCAGATTCCATGTGACATTCATTATAAATTACCGGTAAAAGTTTTCTCCTCTTTGCTTTTTTAAGCTAAATGTTAAATCTAGAGTAAAGAGTGATCTTAATTGAATTAAAAGTGTGTATGATATGAGAAGCAGTAGCAAAAATAGTAGCAAAACCGCACGTTGAATGAAATGTGTGTGATAATTAAGTTTTATTTGACATTATAATGCTCTATTATATTTAATTGAATTTTCCAAAAGCCATTATAAAATCGCATTTATTTCAATTAGCGTCTGCATCTGAGCTCGAGGTAGAAAAAAGCTTTTGATTAAATTGTACATTTTTTATAAGCTGTTGCATTTTACATAATGACTTAATTGTGTAAACCATTAAAATTGTTGATTGTGGTGAAGAATTGCACTTGAAGTGAAAAATTGTACTTGCTACTGTTACTTTTATCATCAAATAGCATTTTTTCTCTACTTGCATTGACACATTAGTAAGTATATATTGAATTTTGCTCCCACAATAGTTCAACTCATTCATTGAGAATTTATTACACGTAAATGCAATTTAAAAAGCAAATTCTCCCACTCCATTATTCTGTGTACGAGAGAAAGAGATAGCATCAAAAAGTAATAAAAGATTTAAAGATATAAGGAGAGAGATTAATTTTTAGGAGTCTTTCAGAATAAAAGTTTTTTTAAATAGCAAAAAGTGATTACGATTAATTAAACTTTTTAATCTCTGTGTGAGCTCATTTTTGAGTTTTCTTACCTCAATCGATTATTTATTGTCTCAGAGAAAGTGTCGAAAATCACTAAATATTTATTTCCATTACATTGTAATTATGTAGTAAACAGAAGATGTATTTGACATAACATGATTACTACTACTTTATTGAGGTTGTTTTGATGTTCTTGAGGCTTATTTCTATAGAATTGCTTCTTCTTATTTTTCTTTTTCCGTCTTAAATATTTCTTCTCGGGCGTAGTCGAACGAAAATCAGATTATAAGCTCACATAAATCATAAAGTCCGCATCTAGTGAAAGTGACTCTATAGTCTGGGAGTTTCAAGTTTTGGCGTCCATTAGACATTTAATATTTAATAATCAACAAAACGCGGAACCTTTATCATTCTGAGGAATGAATTTTTACTTCCTCAATTTCCTACGTATGTATATGTCGTTGTTTTATGTGACGTGTGCCATAACATGAATTTACTATGTTTTGAAGATGTAAACATGTGTAGGTAGTGGCTTAAATAAAAATAAAGTAAAAGAAGAGATTTTCTAAAAAAAAAATTCTTAAGTTTATACACATGTAGAGAATTTTAATAATCACGAAACAAAATAATTATTTATAAAAAGTTTTCGCACTCATTAATTAGTTTCAAAAGGGAACCTTTCAACAACAATTGTGAACATAAAAAAGAGGACTTAAAAACCGAGAATTTTTCGTTTCACTACTACAAATGAAAGAAGTAAACTAATTACTGTATCAAATAATTGACTCAACTGCTTCAAGCAATTAAAAAGAGATAATTTCAATTTTTTATGATTGCACATCCACATTTGATGACACAATCATGAGCCATTCTTGAAATCTTGCTTGTGCAATTGAATGAAAAAGAAAACAAAATTGCAAGTAACTTGCGTGAAGGCATCATGTATTGCACCATTATTGAATATATGCAGTTTTATCTGCGGAGTTAATTTAAAAATTCCATATTGTTAAATGCAGCGGCATTCATTATTGCCATTGCTTTAAAAATATCAAAAATGTCGCCGCAGTTGCAATTTAATTTACGAAAGACTTTGCAATGCATAATATTTTTATTATTTATTGATATATAATGTAAACAAGACTAAAGCTTCCTGATTTTCACTTTAATGAGCAGAAAATTGAAAATTTTATGCTCGTGAAATTTAAATGATAAAAAACATAGTATAAGGATAAAATCCGTAGTGAAAGCAGTCGGAAATAACTTTTTTCGTCTTTTATGTTTTTAAGAAAAAAAATTAAATTTTCCGTTTCAACGCACAGCACTTAAAAAGGGAGCAATTGTAATGCATGTTATAAATATTTCGATGTTTTTTCACTTTGCGACAATATACAGAGAAAATTACCTTTAAATATACTTAGACAGTGCAAAACGTATCTTTAATATTTTTTTGTCAATTTACACTCAAAATAAACACATTAAATTACAAGTTGTAATTGAAAATTTTTCAATTATAAGAAGTCTCTTTGCTTTTACACTCTAAATTGTCCCCAGCACAATCATAATTTTCTGCGAAAAGTTTGTTTGTTGAACTCGGAAACTTTTTCTCATCTAGATATAAAAATAATTCACTTCTTCATCATTAGAAATTTTTCTTTAACTTTTTGCTTCACAATGATTTAACTTTTGAATTTTTACACAATATTTTATTCTTTTTTAAATTCAATTACAAAACAATGTTTTTTTATAGTGATCGTTATTTTCACATATGTGAATAATTACTTCCGAAACTCAAAGCTCTAATGATGACTCGCACGTCTTCACGGCAGCAGCTCCATTCAGCTCGAGTATCAAATGAAAACTAACTCTGTCGCTTACAGATATTACACAGAAAAAAAATAAAGAAGGAAAGGAGAAAAACACTGCCGCTGTTGGAAGAAAGAAGAGAAGAAACGAAAATGATTTTTTAGCACGCTGCCAGAATTACAGAAGAAAGCGAATGTCGTGTGACATGTTTCGTTTCATGAATGTTTCAATGCTTTGAATGTTGCATTCAACTTTCATCATTATCGGTGCAGTGATGCAAAGTAAAAATACTAATAAATAAATTACACTAAATGATCAATCATATCATAATTAATCAAATCATTAGATTATGTATTAATTAGCGGGTATGTCTATGGAAATATAATAAATTTATATTAAATTAACGGCTACTTCGTATGCTGTGAAAAAAGAAAGAGAGTTGTCACATAAATAATTAATAACGAGTGGATTGTGTCATCTGCTGTTAACAATATGCTTCGCTGAAAGTTGTTTGTTATTGTTTTGAGAATGACCAATCTCTTAGGAACTGTGTCAGTGGTCATATTTAAGTTTGCTTACTTACTCACTTGTAAGGCAATGAATACAATACTCATTAAAATTTGCGATTGGAATGAACAATTGAAGCTTCTTGTCATACATGTTCTTTTAAATTATTATTATGGAAATTTGTGACATCGTTTTTATTATTTTTTGTTAAATATCTACAAATAGAAGTTTTGGAAAGTTAAATTAAATCTTTAATAAGGTAAAAAGAACTCTACGGATGAAGGTAAATTTATCTATCTACTTATTACGTCAATGTTAGAGATAAATATTTACATAAATTAAAACAGTATTTTATAGTGGGTATAATATAATAATACTAAAAAGTATTTACTGTTGCGTTAATATAATTTATTTTAGCAAAAAATATTTAATTTTTTGCTATATTTAATTTATTTTTTGTCGCATATGATAAAATTTTTCAAATAATCATCACGTTTTTTTAAAAGCTTCTTTTTCCATATTCAAAACAAAAGAATCACTCAAATAAATTAATTAATTGTGTGATAAATACTTCAGTTTTATTTATGGATATATTCATTTATATGTGATCCAAAAATAAAATTCTAGGAAAGAAAGACATAAATAATTTGTATAGAATCATTAAAAGCAAGAAATTAAATTATTCGAAATTAGCAAAAATATTATTACAATTTAATTTTTGTAATGAAAATTTTAGTCATAGATTCTCATTGCTGATATAAGCTCTGCTTATCATTTTCCAATATGTGTAAAAAAGTTTA
>JACWBX010001866.1:0-35831 GCA_014622435.1 Polypedilum pembai | reverse complement strand
TACGATAAATATTTTCTTATAAACTTAAATACGGTTAAACCATTAGAGTTACAGCTTCTGAAAACTTGCTTTAGCTTGATACAATCACAGAAATTCTGGTTGTTGTATTCAATTTAAAATGCTGACAACTAAACATGAAGTTTTGCAATTCAACTTTGCTTTAACAACTGTATTTAAGGCAAAGCTTCTGTTTCGAAAAACGAATCAGCTAACTGTAAGTTGTAGCAAATACTGATCTGGGCGCCAAAAATGCGCTAAAGTACACCGTCTGCAGCACGAGTACTTTCACCAATTTTTTTCAAGGAAAATTTGAATATTTTTGTAGCAAAACGCGCTAGTTCAAATTCAAATTTTGAACAAAATAACCGTTAACTTTTCGAGTTGAGTACCCCTAGGAATCCAAGACTTTTCAAAAACAATAAACAATTCAAGCGGTACGACGACACAAAGACAATTTAACAAAAAAAATTATCGCTTTAAAACACAAAAATTTGCTGAAAATTGTCAAAAATAAATTCCTGAATTGGCGCGAAATTAGATTTCAAATTAAAAATTACCGTTAAAAATATGTAAAATAATGCGAATAAATTTAAAATCTTTTATTTATCGAAATTATTTGTCTTTATTTAGATAAATATTGATTAAATGAATGATTTTTATTCATTTTGATCACTAACTCATTGTTTTCTTTCTCAATATATGTCAAAATGTGGGAACAAAAATTCTTTTTTCGTAACGGTTACTTGAATTTTTAAAAATGTTGGTAGTTTTTATTTAATTTTTCAGGGAAAATTGTTAAATTATAATTTAAATTTTAAAATCCTGTTTGGCCCACAAGGAATAAAAATCTTTATAAATTGCTAATAAATTTTTGTAAAAAAAGAATTGCAACAATTTAACATTTTCAAGTTTTAGTTCATGCAAAATTTCAACTTCTATAACGTTTATAAAAGCTTTTTAATGCTTATAAAACATTTTATGAGTCTAAAAAAGTTTTGCTTTTTTAGAACTCATAACTATGCTTTATTTATATAAACTATGTACCAATTAAATAACTTTTTTCTCTGTGTAATTAAAGCATTTCATTTTGCAGTTAAAACACAATCTTATTATAATCTTTTTTGAAAAAGAAAAACATTCTTGGTTGAGTTAAAATTTATGTTCTGAACTTAAAATCGCTTTGTTTGTGAATCTATGAAAGAAATTAAAATTTCTAATTATAAGAAGCATTTTCTTAGTAGTTCAAAGATTACTCACATTAATTTAGTTCAACCAAGTGTGAAATAAGTTAAAAGTCCAGGGGTGGACACTCCATAAATTCGTATGATTTTTTTGTGATTATTTTGGATGATTTTCCCGGAAATTTGGAATATTTTGCGAAAATCAATGTCTGTTTAATGATTGTTTCTGATAGAGGATTGAAATATTAACAAAATGGTACAAAAACTAGAGCTCTAGGCCATATGGTTCACGAGTTATGATCGAAAAACTGAAATTTAATTTCATGATTTTTTGAAAATTTTACTCATTGAAATATCATGCTCTAACTTGGTCAAAACAAAAGCTTTTAAACTGAAATTTGTTTTAAATTTAAGCTAGAGCTTAAAAAAAGATTTCGATACAGAGTTTGCAATGAATAAACTTGTGTAAGTGCTCGAAATTCACTGTTAAACAGGATTTCAAAAAGTATGATTATTTGTGATTTTTCGTGATTATTCATGATTATTTTTTCACCCCTGGTTAAAAGTTCAACTTTAAAAATAGTTTCAAAGTTTTCTATTTAATATTCAAGTTTGTTCAAAAGAAGCTAATTTATTTTTTTCTTTCAAGAGTTCAAGAGAGGAGAAGAAAATAAACTATTTACCGTCCATTGAGTAAAGTCTTATTGAATTTTCATTCAAAATATTTTTCTTTCTTAATATCATGTCTGCTTGTTGTAATGAAATTTACATTTAGTAATAGAAGATTCTTTCCTTATTTATTTCCTTTAAGAAAGAAAGAAAGAAAGAAAGCCAAAGCCAAAACCAAATTCATTCAACATTCATAAACTCTAATGTAAGAAATACGGAAGCAATTTACGTGTAGCTTATAAAAACAGGAAAAGGCGAAATTTTTCTCACAAATTATTTATATTTGAAGAAGAGAAGGTGAAGGGCAGCAGCAGCATTTATGGAATATTAATCAAGACTCATTAAAACTCTCTTGTGAAATTTTTCTTTTCGAATCACGCAATTGAAATTATGAAAGCTTTTTAGAGATTTTTCTCAAGTTTTTCTTTTAAGCACTTCGACTCAATTTCAAAAATCTAAAATTTATTCCAAACATATAAATGTAAGCTGTCTAAGCTTTTCATAATACTTATTTACATTCAATTTGAAAATCTTTTAGTGAAATCATTCGTTGCGTGCCTGTCGCCACTGACAATTTTTTCATTTGAAGGGATAGAGAAAAAAAAAGTCTAAGAAATCCATTTTCTAGACAATTTTATGTGTGTGTGTGTAGAATTATGATTAAAACCAGTAAAGAAGTTTGAAAAATAAACGAGAGAAAGCGAATTATTAATAATTCTATTTGAATTTTTATGTAACGGTTTTTTAAATTTTGAAAATTTACAAGAGGAAAATAACTCTGAAAATAACAAAAATTATTAGATTAGCAAAATTTTAAAATCTTTCGTCAGAGTTATTTTATCCTTGGAATTTTATTTATTTTTGATTTTGATCTTGAACTTGATCTTAAGTTTTTGTTTTGATCTAAGAAATTTTTATTTTAGGTCTTCAAAAACTTGATAAATGCTTACTACCAAGACGAAACAACTATGAGTATTTCGTTACATTTTGTACAGTTGTTTCGCCTTGCTTATTACTGTATTATTCAGAGTTGTTACATAGACGGTCTTTATTTGTCTATGTGAATATTTACAAAAAATTCCGCTATGAAAGTTGTAGATGGCGCTTCAAAACGATCTAAGCGACATCTACAATTTTCATAGCGGAATTTTTTGTAAATACTCACATAGGCAAATATGGACCGTCTATGTAACAACACTGATCTAATTAAACATAAGAGCAGTTCAAACTTAAATGTAAAATTGAAATTGCAAGCTCAAGAAAATTTTTACTGTCACGAAAAAATGCAAAAAATACACAAAAGTGTATGAAAATGCTCGAAATGTAAACAATTTGTTGTGCGATACAAAATATTTAAAAGTTTGAATTATTATTGAGAATTTTCTCTATTGTAAAAAATTTAGTAATCTCGAATCATTATGTAATTTGAGTTTTTAATCAATTAAACACGAAAACACGGGAAAGCGCGAAGATTGGGCAAATTTTTTCATGTCAGTGAACATCCCCTTGTGCAAGCTTATCAGATTAAACTTTCAAGTTTGAAAAGTTGTCAATTCATCTTTTTAAATAATTTACAATAAACATTTCGAAAGCTCATAATTTCAAAACTATTCCAAACTGCTCTTATATTCCAGAGAAATTTTCATAAGAAGAATTTTTAAAGACGAAAATTTTTTTAGATCAACACAAGGCCTAAGAACTCTTTCAAAAATTTTTGATTCCAGTTTGATTTCAATTTGATACCAAATTTTGTAAATTAGCCATATTAAGGCAGATATTTTAATGCACAATCATTTGCTTACTTTTAAAAGCAAAGAATCAATCAAAAAAAGCGAAAATTATGATTAGAAAAACGAGATTTTGATAAAGAAATAAAACTGAGTCAAAAAAAAATCGCAGTAAGCTAAAAGAGTTCTCAGGCCTTTGATCAACAAAAAAAGTTGAGATCAAAATCAAAAAGAAATAAAATTTAAAATTTAAAAATCCGTTAAGTAAAAATGTAGAAAAAATTATTAATAATTTACTGTTAAATAAGATTAGCAGAATTTAAAAACTAAAAAAAACCGTTACATTAAAATTTAAGAAACTTCTATGGAAAAGTATAAGTAAATGTTATGAAATAGGGAAGCATTATTTATTTACACAGTTGTAAATGGTTTTAGAGAAAAAGAAAAACCTAAAAAGTATAAAATTGACCCAAAAAACTACTTAATGTTTTTTTTATAAATCCAAAGTTAAAACATTCTCAAACTATCTGTCAAAAAAATAACAACACTTAAGCTTTACGCACTGGAAAAATAAAAATCAATATAAAAAGAAAGCACGTTACCGTCATGACAAATAATGGAAGTAGATATAAGCATACAAAGTTGAGTATGTCAAAAAATTTCATATTATAGTCTTTCCGATTCACTATGCATATTGTTTCTGTAAATGAAGAGAAAAAAGAAAAATTTAATAAGAATAGAAATTTATTGATCACAAGAGACAAAAAGATGTCAAGTAATGCATCATAATGTCCATTTGAGTGTGCTTACCTGTGCGATCATTCAACTGATTTGTTATTGTTTGTACGAATATAAATTTCGGTATTGAATAGAGCACAGATCCAAACCACACAAAGCCTATCACAATCTTCGTCGTATAATGCGGAAATGAATAAAATATGAAGTGAGTTTTCATGTTCAAGCTCAATATTGGATGAAATTTTTCTTATGCGTTGAGTGTGAACAAGTATTTGTAGAAAGAAAAAAAACAAAATCCCAAATCACTTTTTCACTTTCAACTGAACAAGAATTTTAAAAAATTTAAACAAATTTGATTAAGTTTTGAATTTTTAATTTTTTTATATTTACTTTAGCAAATTTTATGAATTTTTCATGAACTTTTAGTCAGAGTTTAAAAACTTAAACTCAAACTCAAAAAATTTCTTGAGCTCAAAAATTATAAAACAAATTTATGTATATTGCACCATCAACACATATCCAGTATGATAAAATTTCATCGTTGATGTTAGAAGATGTTATGAGTAATTTCAACATATTATAATTTGAGTTTATATAAAAATGTATAAAAGATAATTTTCGATCTCAACATTTTGAGCTCTCACCATTCTGAGTTTTTGAGCTCAAGAAATTTTTTGAGTTTGAATTCTTAAACTTTGCTTTTAGTTAAACAAAATTTTCAAAATTTTGAATTTTTCATTCATAAGTTCAAAATAAAAGTTTTCGTTTGCTTTTTTCAAAATGTTTAAAAAAATTTCAATTTTTTAAAAATTATTTTATAAATTTTATATTTTCAAAGTTTTTTTTACTGTTTTCTTTTTCAAAATTTTCCCTAATTATCTGAAAAAATAAAATGTTTTTGGCCAAATTTGTATTTTCAAACTATTTTTGTTCTGTTAATTTACTTTTAATTTCAAATTAAGTAAGGAAATATAACCGTCTTCCCTCGAATAAAAGAGCCGACTTTTTCTTAAAATTTCAAAAAAATTTGCTTAGTTTTGTTTACTTTTTGTATGGAAAAATATACGTTATTTATAAAATGGCTCTTTTATTCGAGGGAAGACGGTAGTTTTGAAGGAAAATTTCTTGAGATTTTTAAATTAAGATGGCGCTTCGATCGAAATTTCGAATCTTCAAATGACCGTTAAATTTAAGTAAATAAAGAAACATAAAAAAGTGATCAAGAACAAACATTTTAATAGTTTTACGATATTACAAATTAAAAACTTGCTAAAAAGTTTGAAAAAGAAAACTTTTCATCGTTTTTTCTCATCAAAACAGTAAAAACAGCTCAGTAAAAAACAGCTGTTTACTATTTTTCATTTTTAGCCAAAAAACAGCTGTTTTACTGCTGTAATGCAAAAACCCTATTCTTAAAGCTTTCATTATAATAAAAAGAAAATTTTTCCATACTCACTTTCAATCTACGCGAAGTTAAAATTTGTTTGCTTGAAATTGGATGTTGAATAGCTAAATATCTTTCCATACATATGACGATAAGGATGAAGATTGATGCGGTGTAGCTAAGTGATGTAGTGAAATGGTAAGCTTTGCATAGAAAAGTACCAAAAACCCAACTGTTTTCGCATTCATTCATTCATGGATGAGAAAAAAATTACAAAAAAATAGAGAAAAATTTTTTAGTAGCGATGAAAATTTTCCATTTATCATGAAATCACTCTTGAGAAATGAAAATGTCTCAAACATTCCAAAGAAAAACTTATTAATTTTTTTTATATTTCAAGTACAGAAAGGCAAGAATTTTAGTTAAACTTCACTAACGACCAATAATAAAAACTTTCCAAATCATTAATTTTATGTGAACATTAAGTAGATTTAATGGATAAACTTTTTGAGTAATTTTCACACAACCGCAAGCTTCAACTTACCTATCAATTAAATATAAAGATAAATTTTGATAAACACAGAAGATCCCAACACAAAAATCTGTAAAATTTTATCCTTTTGTAAATATTTCAAGCTTTTTAAATGTTTTTTTTTACCTGCAACAGCTAGATTTGCGAGGAAAAAATTCGTAATTGAGCGAAGTCGTCTTGAGAAGATAACTACTAAAATTACTAGAAGATTACCTAAAAATGGATTAATAAAGTAAATATTTTGTTATTTCAAAAGCTTCTTATATCATTTTATGTGAAATTTTTTAAGGTTTTTAGCATAGTAAAATTTTTCATATTTAACGGTCAAATTGAATTTAAATTTAAAAAAATCAGTAATATTAAGCGTCAGTGATGTGTTAAGAGCGCATTTTCTCATGAAAAATTAATATTTTAAAGAAAATTTTAGTTCGACATTGAAAAGTACTTTCTCTCTAATTTATGTAATTTTGAAATTTTCATGAAAGACCTTTGATTTCATTTGATTGTTTAAATGCAAAAATTTCGAAAAACCATTTTGATAAAGTAAAGATTTGACTATTTTAAAAGCTTCTCACATCATTTTATACGAAATTCATAAAATTTATCAAGATTTGTAGCATGATAAAATTTTTTAAATTTTAACGGTCAAATAAAAATTGAAATTTGAAAATGATTTTCACGTTATGTTTATAATTTTTGACACTCAATTTTTATTGAAATTTCTTTATTTATAGCTTTTTTAGATTAGCGTATGCATTGAATCAAAAGAAAATATTCATATTAACACTTAAGTCTATTTTTATATTCCAATAAAAATTTCTGCATAACATACACACGACTTATGCTAAAAATAGCAAAGAACAGCTTTAGAATTTAATATGAGGATTTCAAATATTGATAAAGAAATCAAGAAGACTTATTTCGGCATCTCAATAATAGTATTTGACCAATGTTGTTTATATGGAAACTAATTTTGCTAGAGAATGTTGTAAACAGCAAAAAACAGCAATTTTAGTAAGCCAAACTATTGTTTTGAATGGATTTTATTTCCTAAACATGATATTTGACGATGCGATGAAAATTTATGACAAAAATTTTCCATATGAGAAGGCACGCAGCTGTTTTTCATCATTTCATGTGTGCCAGTTAAAGTTTTTGCATGTTATGAGCATAATTCATTCAATAAATGTCGTTGGAAAAGTTATTTTTGTGACGCTTTAAAACTTTCAATGGCTTAATGGTTTTCAAGTGGTTTCCTCAATCCTTTTCTATGTGCCCTAGAGAAGCTTAACGAAAACTTGTTGATATAAAGTATTCTTCAATTGCTTGAAGGAAGCTGTACTTTTTTCTCTATTTTCCCTTTAATAAGTTTTATTAGTGAGTTCTTTGAAGAATATCAAGAAAGCGTTATGTCAATAATAAAAACAATTTCCTTCGGGGCTACTTTCAATAGATTGTTTGCTTGAAATCACAAAATCAAATAGATCATTGCTGTGGTGAACAATCTTCTTTGACTTTCTATATAAAAAAAACTTTCTTTAATATTGCAGAAAAAAAAAACTTTTTTCTTATCCTGGAGGGCCAAACAAGATTTTTTCAGTTAAATTTTATTGAAATTTTTGCAATTTCTCCTGAAAATTTGTTGAAAATTTAAAAATCCGTTATGAAAAAGCATTTTTGTTCCCCTCAGGCTCCATATATAAGTACTTCTAAGAGATCTCGGCTGACTGTTATTTTCATTTAATTTGAATTTCGCGCGTTTTCTTTCAAAAAGTTCGTTACAAAAATTGTAATTTCTAAGAAAAAGACAAATTCTGTTTAGATATTCAATAACAAACATTCAATGATGATTTAAAATGCTAAAACAATCAAATTTAAAGCATAAATTATCAATAAAAATAATAAAATAAAATTTTAGCGTGTTTTTCTCAATGAAAATTTCAAGAATTTTGTAGCAAAACGCGCTAGTTTCAATTCAAATTTTGAACAAAATAACCGTTAAATTTTCGAGTTGAGTCATTATAAATTGCTTCTCTAACAGTTGACTGTGTAGTAATCGCACCTCAACTTTACAAGTGAAAATTCTCTCACTGAATTTCTCTCTCTGTTGAGACTCTCTGGATAAGCACTTTAAAATTAAATTCTGATAGTTTTCATTTTATTATTCGCTTCATGAACTTTTACAGCATTGACATTGAATAGAATTAGCATTTTAAGATGCAGTTAAGTTTAAGTATCAAGCAGCAAATGAAGGAAGAAAACATTGAAATTCTTAAAGTAAATAAAAACTTCAATATTTTTCTCAGTGTTGTTACACAGGCTACTAAGATTTCCTGTGATAATAATTACAAGAATTCCGCTATGGAAATTATAGATGGCGCTTCAAAAAACGATTTAGGCGCCATCTTAGCGGAATTTTTTGTAAATATTAACACAAGCAATCTTAGTAGCTTGTGTAACAACACTGATTTCTTTCTTTCTCTGTTATTTAATTAAAACGTCTAGACCTTCTTAAAGGTGATAATAAATTTACCTAAAATTGCTTTTACTTAATTGATTTTCTTACTCGTAGGCAAAAATTTGTCATGAAAATTAAAAGCGTCGTGCATTTATTACATTTATTAAGAATTCATGACATGTTGTTGACAAAAAGTGAGAAAGAAATATTCTTAACGTGTGAACATTAATATGCCAAGCGAATTAAATCTTTTTCTTTTCTTTTTTTTTTGGATAAATTGTGTGAAATCATATTGTGACAGTCATATGAGCATGTAAGTGTCAAATTTAGTAGCATTACTGTCATAATTTCAAAAATAACAACTCGAGCGTCATATTTATCAGCATCACCATCAAAAATGTCACCTACACGTTTTTTTTGTAGGTTGCGGAAAAAGAAAGCTTAAATGATTGCTTTAAGTAAGCTGAGAAAAATGTTAGATTTTATTGTGACTAGTTATAACTATAATTCATTATAAGAGCAGTTAAAGAGGTTTAAGCTGGCAAATTTTGAGATACTCGTTGTAAGTTAATGTTAAAAACGCTTGAACAGCAATCAAAAAGCTCGAATTTGAAACTCAATTTAAATTGGACTTGATTAAAATTTATATTTTCTTCCACTTTGTTGCTGTTACATGTAGTATGTATTTTGTTCATATTTGGCCTGTACATTTTTTTTTTTTTTAAATAGAGAGATCTACTCTCTATTTTTTGGGTGAACCCCACCCAGGGTGACGACCTTACGGTCCGCTTTTATTTACAAAGATTCGCCACTACGGGCTGAGAGGTCTTATAGCGGGCCACACTCGCTTGACAACAACTAAATAACATATTATATAATTCATTTTAAGTAGCTTCCCTAAGTCCATTCTCCTCCCCTGGCCTACGTCTATTGACGGCTCTCGTCACTGTCCAACCCAGGTCCGTTCCATCAACATCGATTATCCAGACTCGAAAAACGTCTTTGTTCGGCTACTAAGCAGTCGAAGTATCTAAACTTCTGAAAAACCTGAGAGGTGCACCTGGGATTGAGCCCAGGCGGCAGAGCACTGCAAACACTTTTTCAGGTCGAGCTCTCTAACCATTCGGCTATCGAGGCTCTCAACTGCTTCATTAATCATTAATGAATCGGGTAATGAGGCTAATTTGACTGATTGTAAGCGTTTGAAATATTTATTTATGTTATTGTAAGCATTTTTTATATACTATTTAACAGAGTCCGAAATCGTTTTACAAATAACTAAAAATCAACTGGAAAGAGAATAAAGCATAAATCAAAAGGCTAAGTTTGTGTTATCATTTCACTTTAGGATTTGCAACTGAAACTCCTTCACTCTGTCTATATTCCTATTAATGTTAGAATACTTTAACTCTGGTGATTTCAATCGATCGTTAGGGAAAATTCAAAAAAAGCCAACTACGATTTTTCTAAATTGTTCAAATTTGAAAACGTTTGTTGATAAAAAACACTTAAATAACATCATTTAGTTAATTGTTAATGTTCTTCGATAAAAAAAGAGTTAAATATAAGTTTAATACAGTGTTGTTACACAGGCAGCCTGTGATTGCCTGTAATAATATTTACAAAAAATTCCGCTATGGAAATCGTAGATGACGCCTAAATCGTTTTGAAGCGCCATCTAGCGGAATTTTTGTAAATATTATCACAGGAAATAACAGGCTGCCTGTGTAACAACACTGGTTTAATATAGACTTAATTTCATATGATTTTAGCTTAAAACTTGAATTATTTTGATTTTACTTTAAAATTTACTTTCGAAACCGTGTTTTGAAACTTTTGAAAATTCAACATCTTTTCTAAAAAGAGTGTGAAAACACGTTTAAAAATTTTTGATTGAAACCATTAGTACTTCAACTTATACCGACATTAAGCTTTGATGAATAATTTGACAAAATTTTTTAAACTAAAAAATGCGCAAAAAATTTTCAAAAATGCGTTACAGTTCAAATTTAAATTTAATTTAACCGTTAAATATAAATAATTTTTTTTAATAACTTACCACAAAAACAAAAGCAGAAAACAACTGAATAGAGTGTAATAAATAAAAATCGCACAATAGGCCGGTCGAAAATATATTCCTTTTGTTCAATTTGTGAAATATTATTTGCGAAAAATGTTTGATTCGCACTATCACTACTGTAAGTCACATCGCTATCACTGCTTGCATTCCACGCTGTTGTTGTTTTCACTGCATACAAAAATATTTCAGTCGTTGTATAAATGATGTCATTATCATTATCATTCTCACTGATCGGTTTGTAAAAACTCATTTTTGTCGTCATAAAATTATATTTTCTCTGACAAAAGTAATTTATTTGCTTGTGCTAGCAAGTGTTAATGCTTTTGCACCATATTTCATTGTTTGGTTTTTAATTAAGCACTATCAGTCACTTTAACCATCAACCTACACGTTTACATTATTTTTTTTTGGCTTTTTTCTTCTTCACTTTTAGCTGCAAAAAATGTTTTAGATTTATTAAAATGTTTGACAAACAAGCTTTAGCTTTTGATATTTTTCATCACAATTGCAATCTCTTAGTGAGCGAGAAAATAATATTCATATCAGTGTTGTTACACAGGCAGCCTGTGATTGTCTGTGATAATAATTACAAAAAAATTCTGTTAGATGTCACTTTAATCGTTTTAAAGCGCCATCTAGCGAAAGTTTTTTGTAAATATTATCACAGGCTGCTGCCTGTGTAACAACACTGTTTAAAATGCACAATAAAATAATTTAATTGTGTGTGAAAGAGAATCACAATGAGTGTCGACTAAATTAAATTAAATCAATATTGTGTGAAAATTAAATGCAATTTGTTGTTGCATTTATCAAGTGAAGTAAATTTTGTGGCTTCTTTTCATATTTAATTAATTCAATTTATCGAAAAAATGAGAAAAGTTTTAAAAATATTTTTCCATGAAATAGCTTTTCGTTTTAAAATTTATTAAATTTGCTTTGTACTCGAGTAAGTTTTTTTGATACTTCAAATAAAAATCGATCATAGTTATCATTGAAAAATCTAGAAAAATCAAATTTGATTTATACTTTGATACTATTTTGATGAAGTTCGCACGTTTTGGTAATTATTAGCAGAAAAATTCCTTCAATCTTCAGCTATTTTCATAACTGGGACACTCTTGCATACGCGTTTTTTTTCTTTTCTAGAAATTCATAAAGTTCATGTTAAATTCTGATAGAAAAATCAGCTATTTACTTATAAAGCACTAAAGCAGTTGTTTAAGTGCACTTAAAAAAATTTTATTCAAATTTTTAAATTTTCATTTAGAAAACTTTTAACAATTCTAAGGAGAAATAACCCAGACGTGGACAAATGTTGCTCTTTTTTGTGTGTCCACGCCTGGATAATAACTCTTAATAACAAAAACAAAGTAAATATTGAAGCTAGGAAATTTTGCATAAAACTATTGTAGATTTCTGTAATCTACAGCTCATTGTTTTAACGAATTATTTATTTTGAATTTACGAATTACAATTTGTAACAGTTTCTTTCTTTCCGCTCTCAACTTTTGTCGCTTAAATCATTTTGAAGCGCCATCTACAATTTCCATAGCGGAATTTTTTGTAACTATTATCACAGGCAATCACAGGCCGCCTTTGTAACAGCACTGGACTACACGCATTAACAAAATGTAAAAGAAAGATTTTACTTTAAAGAACGAATTATAATTTTTAAATTTTAGCAATAATCTGAGAATTGATATGAAACGAAATTTATGAATTACAATAAGACGAGCATTTTATTTGTCCGTTACAAATATTCACGACAATCTATCAAAAAAAGTTTGAAATAGCATTTGTGCCTGGAGTGCATGTCCTTGTGCATGATGTTCGAAAATTTTTCAAAACTTGTTTTCTTGGCGTTTTATACATTACTGGATGTTTTAAGCGAAAAAAAAATTTTTGACCAAAATTCATGGCCCACCACCATGTACCAGCATGAACTTTAAAAAATTTCTTTTGATGGCTCATCGAATCGTAAGTGCTGAACATTAATAATTATTGTTTTCATCAAATTTGACATGAATTCATACTTAAAAAACATTATAAACTACCGTGGGTAGCAATGGGTATAGACGAACATCAGTCAACTATATATATTGATGGAAATGATAAAAAAGTTCTTTGGTAGTTTAATTTTTTTTTTATAATATTTTTCCCCTGTTTTTGAGTGAACTCAGAAAAATTTCAGCAAATTTTTCATTTTAGCACTCCAAGTAATTCTCATATTGTGCTTGAAAATTCAACATTTAAGAAATTTTTCAATTTTTATGCAAAACAAGCTGTAAAATTTTAATCAAATTAATAAATGAAAAAATTCAATTTCTTCTTCATATTTAGCTTTTGAAAAAAAATTAAATTTTTTCATCAATTATTTAAATTAAGAATTTTCGCATTTTAAATTAAATTTTAATGGAAATTTTGCTCATGCGATAAGAATGCGAATGTGTGACATGAATAAATGAGATGTTTGTAAATTCTTATTATTTTTGGGTTCACAGTAGAGCAGTGTTTATTAGGTTTTTGTAATGTTTTGAATTTTAAGTAGAAAATATTTAAGGATAATTGTTAGCAATTAAAAAAAGGACAATTTGAAGGAAATTAAATTTTTTTAACTGTCCACAAAAGTTACAATCATGAAATGAGATGAAATGTTGTTGTTGGTTGGTAGCAGTAGTAGAAGAAGAAGGTAAAAGAAATAAATTTTATTTTCCATTTCCAATTCAATTTATCAACAACAAAATAAGGAGAAAATGTAGCAATTTTATTTTTTATATCCTCAAGCCATCTCAAAAAATTTCAAAATTTCATCTCTTCTCTCTTTATCTCATTCATCACACAAACCAAATAAATTTTCTACTAAGTGATGCATGTTTTGTAGAAAGCTTCATGCCCTCAAGTGGCTGTTTTTTACTTTTACTGTGACGACTATAAGGGAAATTATTGTTTATTTTAGGATCTAAAAGAACTTTTTTTTTACATTATGAGCACGCACAATGAATAAATGAATTTCAATTTGTCCTCTCGTTCGCTTCTTTTTTTTTATTTTGTTTATTTGAGCACGACATGTGTTTTGCTTTATTCTAATTACGGTCATGACCTTCTTTGGAAAATCGCTTTATTTTTTTAGATAGTAAAATTTGGTTTTTTATTGTTCAAATATAATCATAAAAAAATGAATATAATGAAGTTATTATCTCTATGCATTATTACGCATTTAATTTCAAAAAAAAAAAAATATTTCTAGTCAAGGTTGTAAAAGTCTAGGCAAGTTTTACAATCTAGAAATTGTTTCTAGAAATTTATCTTTAACGTATTTTTGAAAAATGAATTTTGAACTTGATCTTGATCTTAAAAAATTTTTGAACTTAAACAGAACATTTTTAAATTTCAAATAAACATAGAAATCATAATTGAATCGAGTTCGATATTCTTCCTTTTACGAAAGAAACTACAAAGGTTTAATTATTTTCTTTGCTCTCAAATAAATGAACTTGATCTTAAAAATTTATGATCTTGAAAATTGTTGATGAAAGATTCGCTTCGATTTATCAAATTTGCCTTTCGCTCCATTTTTCAACTTCTTGTAAAGAAGATTCAATTCATTTTCTTTGCTATCACATAAATGATCTTGATCTTGATCTTAAAAATTTTTGATCTTGAACAATTAAGAAGATTTAATAAATTTTCTAAGAGCCCGAAATTTACTTAATATTCATACTTTCATACAAATTTTTAGTCGACTTCGAGCTCAAAATTTTCTTTTCTGTTATGTAAATTATTTTGATCTTAAAATCTTTGAACTTAAAAATTTAGATCAAAATTTTTGTTATAAAATGAACGCTTTAAAGATTTTAATTTGTAAAATACATGTACCGTGTCCAACAAAGAACCAGCATAATAAAACAATAAAAATTTCACTCATTTGACGTCTTTTTTTTGTGTTTATTCTTTTACTTAACCAACTGAGCAACTTCACAACATAAAGTAAGAACAACATCATATTTTATAGATAATTTCAATGTACCAAATTGATTTTATCATCAAATATCTAAAAATAGATTGAAATTTAAATTTTATTACGATATCATGTAAATAATCTACAACAAGCAACAGATAGGAAGAAATATTGCGATGTGAGATAAATTTTAATATGTTTAAGCGTCAATTTTGTTTATAATTGAATAAAATCAACTGAACAAAAAACATTTAAAAAAATTCTTTTTTTGCTTGTTTCAAACATAAAGAGAGCAAAAATTTCTTCCGCAGGAAGTTTTATGTCGAATCATTAGTTAAAAAAGAAAAGGAAGAAAAAGTCTGACTTTTTTATGTTTTTTCTTCAACGTAATGTAATCGGATTCACAGAATAAATATTTACATTTTTCATATACACACACTTTTTCGCCTTTTCTGCTTACTCTTTCTTCATGATTTTATGCAAATGTGTGAAATTTCGTTTTTATTTATGAATCTATTATAATTTTTTTTTAATTAAGTGCTTCTTTTTTAGAATATTTACTTTAACTTTTTTCTAATCTTAATAAAAATTTTAATTTCAGTGAATTTTTAATATTTTCTTTTCTCTTTAAAACCAGTGTTGTTGCCTGTGATAATAATTACAAAAAATTCCGCTTAGATGGCGCCTAAATCGTTTTTGAAGCGCCATCTAGCAGAAGTTTTTTGCAAATATTATCACAGGCTGCCTGTATAACAACACTGTTTGAAACATCTTTAAAATGTCTCCATTATTCTCTCTCGTTTTTTGCGTCATTCCTTTTTACCATGATTAAATTGCTTTTTTTTTTTCTTACAAAATCTTTTCAATTAATTTAACAAGAAAAAATTTGAATTTAAATTTGTGAAGACAAACAAGTCTTGAATATGACAACAGAGTAAAAATTGAAACTCATAAAATTTTAATAAAGCAAACAAAAAAATTACAGTTCACCGTCAGTGACGTGTTAATTTTCCTGTCACAGATCAGTGTTTTGTTGCTAAACTTAATTTATTGAAAATTTTATGAAATTGATTGAACAAAAATGACACCAGAATGCACGGCATAGTAATTGTATTTGAAACACATTTGATATTTTTTGACAGCAGAATTGTTGAACTACTGGACAAAAAAAAAATTATTTTCGGCCTTTTTTTTGTATGAAAATGGATCAAAAATTTTGCCCAGTGTCTATCCCCTCGGGTCCGTAGCTCCTGTAAAAAGTATTACAAAGTAGATTCTACTTTTAAAACTCTAGATTAATGCAAAAATATTTCATAAAAAATCGTTTTGATAAAAACTAGTTAGGGAAGAATGGAACTGCGAACAATAGCACCTTTTTTGTTTGAGGAAAATGCGCTAAAAATTAAATCTTTTGTAAAATTTGCTTATCATTTTTGGTTTCAATATTTTGATTTTCCTGAATTCTATTTTTCTTTGTGTCAGATCTTTCAGATCTGTTTTTTAACGTCTTAAAAATTTTTTCTTTATTTGAATTCTATTTAGTACAAATGCTGTCAGTTTAGAACATTTTGTTCATAATTTGTAAAAAGTGGCAGTGTTCCTAAAACTTTCGTCCTATTCACACCACTTTGATAAAAACTCATTATCATATAAAAGGTTAAATTTTAAAATATTAATAAGAATTCACAACATCTTTTTATCTATAAAAAGTCCTTCTTTTTATGTACTTAAAAATAATAAATAAATTGTGAAATTTACAATAAAAAACCTAAAGAGTGAGATTAAAAATCAAAATGAAAGACACATGCTTTTTAGTTCGAATAAAAAATTAAAGATATAAAAAATTTTACACCTTGAATGTTTTGTTTTTTGAAATATTTTAAGGTGTAGAAAGTATCTGGATACTTCAAAAATTATTTCATAAATCTCTAATTATCTTCAAATATCTCTGAATGTTTGCAATTATCTCTTAAATCACTGATATGTCCAGATAAAGTGTCTTTAATATCTGTAAATAGCTTCAATTATCTCTTAATTTTCACATCTTGAAATTTTTCAATCAATCAAAATTAAAGAGTTAAAGAATATTTTTGACCTTTATAATTGTCTATTTAGTACTTAACATGGTGTTAAAATCAGTGTTGTTACACAGGCAGCCTGTGATTGCCTGTGATAGTATTTACTAAAAATTCCGTTATGGAAATTGTAGATGGCGCCTAAATCGTTTTTGAAGCGACATCTACAATTTCCATAGCGGAATTTTTTGTAACTATTATCACAGGCCGCCTGTGTAACAACACTGGTTAAAATAAACAAAAAAGGTTTTCGAAAATGAGTAAATTATTGAATGTTTATGATGCTTGCTCTTATCAAGTGGTTCTAACTCTTAAAATATTTATTGAAAAATAATTTTTTGTTGAAATAAAATTTTGTCAAAATTTCTTTTGTGTGTTATTCTATCAACAAATAGCTTTGAAAAAAGCACATCAATGATTAAATTTGGATGATTCTGGGCATGACTATGAATTTTTAAAAAGTTTGCCGATTTTTCAATTAATTGAAATGTCGCAAAATTTTTTCTAATATTTCTACAATTTTCTATTGAAAAATTCATATTTATCGGCTTAAATCAAGAAAAAAACATCTTAATAAAAAAATCTATCAAATTAACCAAGGGTTGTGAACTTGAATTAAAAGAAATTTTTTTGATAGTTTCATACAAAATTTCTCAGTTTTAATTTTTTCACTCTATTTTTGTTATCAAAAGTAGTTTTTAATTTAACCATATAAACTAATTTCTACACCTTGATATCCAGTTATCAATTTAAAAAAGTTTTCAAGTTCAATATTTTCTAATAAATCAAACTTTGTTCTCATCCAAACTCTATTAAAAAGCTTTTAAAAGGCATAAAAGAAAGAAACTTGAACAATTTTTCATTTATATCTAATTTGATGTTTATAAAAAGTAGAGAAAGAAAGAAAAGTTTTAAGCAGTGTTGATACACAAGGCGACCTGTGATAATATTTACAAAAAATTCCGCTATGGAAATTGTAGATGTCGCTCAAATTATTTTGAAGCGCCATCTAGCAGAATTTTTTGTAAATATTATCACAGGCTGTCTGTGTAACAACACTGGTTTTAAGGAGGAAATCAATTACAATTTATCATGATAAAGTCATCAATAAAGATCAATATAAAAGTTGAAAAATGAAAAAAGTCATCAATTATTTTTCTACCGTTAAAATCAGAGTCTGAAACCATTTTTCGACTAACTAAAATTTAACTAATTTTTAGTCGAATAAAAATAAAATTTTAAAGGACTAAATTTTAGTTGATTTTTAGTCGAAAATTTTAATCGGCTAAAATTTAGTCGAATTTAATCGACTAAAATTAAAATTTATTCGTCAATTTTAGTCAACTAAAAATCAACGATTAATAATTTATTTTAAATCAACTAAAAATTATTTGAATTTTAGTTAGTCGAAAAATGATTTCGAACTCTGATTAAAATGTCATTATATAAAATAAGAAAATCCCAAAGTATCAAATTTTAGTCAATAAAGCTTTAAATTGAAAATTTTTGAAGATCAAGAACAATATGAAGTGGTTGCAAGAAAAATATTATGAATCCAATTTCAACTTTTATCTTGTAACAAAAAAATTTTTTCTCTCTCATTTTCCGAAGTAAGTAATAACGTTTTTTTGCCGAATGTAACAAAAATCTGTTCATGACAGCAAAATGAGAGAGAAAAAAAATTAAAAGTTTTAGTTTTGTACAACCGTTTGAAATGATGCTGAATGACAAAAAGGAAAAGTTTCAAAAAATATGATAAATTATTGATTTTGAACAATATTCGATAAAATCATTTATCTAACTGGTCTTAGTAAAATAATCCATTATAAGCTTGAAATGCGATAAATCCCATGTTGTAACTGTAACTGGTGATGGGTTTTATATTCCATTTAATTTTCTCTTTTCACTATTGCAAAAACTTTAACTTTTACATTTTTAACACAAAATTTTTCATACTTTTCTCAAACATGAACAAAGTCTACTGAGAGAGAAAACACTAAAATGTAAACAATCAAAAATTTTAAATTTATCTATTTTTAAATAAATAGAAATATGACAAAAATGTTAAAATTTTAATAGAATTGCAAAAGTTCAATGCATAAAAACTTTCGGAACAATTGCAGAAATTTTTTTTAAATATTTTTGTTTTGAAATTTTGATGTTTTTCTTAGTCTCTCAGTACACTTTGTTCATGAATTCGTCATCCATTTGTAAATTTACTTTAATATTTTGTTTAAATTTTATTAATTTTAAAATTTTAATTTTAACGTTTTTATCCGTTTTTAAATTTTTTAATTTTAACGTTTTTGTTCAATTTTAAATTTTTAAATTTTAACGGTTTCTTTCAATTATAAATTTTTGAATTAAACAAAATTGAAAGTTTTAATAATTTATTTGTTATTTAATTTTTAACACAACTTTTTATTTTCACTCAATTTTATTTTACACAAATTTTTGATTTATTTTCTTCTTTTTTATATTACTTTTATTCCGACTTATTGAGTGATCAACAAACTACGAGTGACTGCAAGAGTTTCACATTGGATTGATCAATTTATTTTGTTTTTTTGAAGAAGCAGACGCTTATTGGAAGTGAAAATGCATTTTCCAGAAAGAGAATTTCCAATAAATGAAAATTTTCCTCTCTTTGGAAGCAAAAGAAAAAGTTTTTCATATTGCGTTATTTATCCATCAAATTTTAATTGTTTGCTATAAATTTTAATTTAATTAAATTAATTTTCTCAGTTTTTTAACAAGACACAAAAGCAAATTTTCACTTGAGTCAACAAAAACTAAATTTCATAAAAAAATTCTTTAGAGCGGAAAATAGCGGTTTTTATTAAAATTTTGAACACATGCAGTTTTGTGAATGAACAACTTTTTCATTTCACAATTTTAATAAACTTTATAAATAACAGTTGTGCAGTGAGAAATTCATGAAAATTAATTGATTTTCACAATAAATATTGAAGACTTTTTTCATTATATTTAAAATTTAAATCAATTTTATTAATTAACTATAAAATTTTTACAGTAAAAGATTACACAAATATTGAAAAATTTTATTTATTTATTTGTAAGACAAATTTTATAATTCTTCTCATTTTTCTCTTAATTCAAGGCAAGGACAAATCAAAAAAAAAAAAAAATTTCATTTTTCAAACTCGCCTACTGACATTAAAAAAAAAGTTTTTACTAGTAACTTTTTTAAAACTTTTAAATGAGCTGAATTTTCAGTAAAATTGGCTTTTTTTCTAATGGATTAAGAAATAAAAAGCTTATTCAGCAAAATACCTAGGAGTCAACAGAAAATCTCAATCAAAAATATTTATTAAAGCTCTCTAGTAGGGTTTTTCAAAAACAATAATTTTCAAAAAACAGCTGTTACTGTTTTTAAATTTCAAAATGTTTTTTTCAAAATTTTCACTAATTTTCTGAAAAACTAAAACATTTTTTGGCTAAACTTGTATTTTCAAACCATTTTTGTTCTGCTAATTTGCTCTAAGTTCGAGTTGAGTAGGGTAATAGTAGATTTGAAACAAAATTTTTGAGATTTTCAAGATGGCGCTTCAATCGAAATTTAAATCTCAAATGACCGTTAAATTTATAGTAAGTAAAGATGCATCAAAATGTATATAAGCACCAAAAATTTGATATTTTTACGATACTACAAATAATAAAATTTCAAAACAAGACTTTTCTTGAAAAATGTTGTGAAAATTTTTTATAGTTTTTGCTTGAAAAAAGCCGTTAAAAACAGCTCCGTAAAAAACAGCTGTTTTACTGTTACTGTTAAACAATAATGAAAAACTCTACTCTCTAGTAAAAGCTAGTGCACTAACTTTTTTCATTGTCAGAAGGAGAGCTTGAAAAATAAAGTTTTTCTTGAAATGTCCTTTTGCCCTTGCGTTTTTCTTTTAAAATTCAAATAAAAAGTCAAATTAGTCATTAACAAAAAAGACAATAGTTTTGTTGCATTAGTTTGAAAAACATTCAGCTTTAAATAATCATTTTAGAAATTTTGCCTTCTAAAATTTGAATGAATAACTGTTGGATATACAAAATAAATTCTATCAGCAACAATAACTTGAACAGATAAGAATTTAAATTGACAAATTACGAAACTACTAATAGTTTAGTCGTAGGTGTATCTGTCTGACAATTAAGAGAAGTGGATACGATTCCTGTTTAATCTAAACATGTCAAAGTGTCTCTTTTTCTATTTATTAGAGAGTAATAATGAAATCCCAGGAGTGGTCACATATAAAAAGATCAACAAAAAACAAAAAGAACAACTTTTTGTCTACGCCTGTATTAAAACATCATTTAAAATATTTTCTTAAATTTTATTCATAGCTTTAATCAAGATAGGGACAGTTCCAAAAAATTTTTTTATTTTTCAAGCTCGCCTACTGACATTAAAAAAAGTAATTGCAACAGCTTTTACTAGTAACTTTTTTAAAACTTTTAAATTAGCTGAATTTTCAGTAAAATTTGTTTAGATCTAAAAGTTTCATTGCAAAATACTTTGGGAAACAACAGAAAACCTCAATCAAAATTTTTTCATAAAAGCTTTCGAAAGCTCCCTAGTAAAATTTGGTGTACTAACTTTTTTTCACTGTCAGTAGGCGAGAAGCCAAAAAAATAAATTTTTTTAGAACTGTCTCTACCTTAGCTTTAATCATACACAAATAACAATATTAAGAGAAAAACATGTTGAATTTGAAAAGTCTGCAAAACATTAAAAGAGAAAAATCCATTTATATTCAATGTCATAAAAGTAAGTGCCAACTTAGCTATTTTTCATATGAAGCACGTGCTGAAACTAGATGATGCCTACTTTATCAACAATATTTATGTTTTCTATTCAAGCTTTCAACATTTCATAGATTTCTTAATAATCTCATAACAGAGTTGTTATATAGACGGTCTATAACGTCTATTTGAATTTTAAAAAAATATAACGGATTTTTTAGTTCAAAATAAGGGGGATTACAACTTTTTGCAATAAATTTTTCTTTATAGTTGTGTGCCCCCTGTTTAAGTCAAAAACTGTTTTTGTTTATATTTTTTGGAAATGAAATTTCAATTCTCGAATTTAGCAATTACTCTAAGCCAGAGTTGTTATATAGACGGTCTATATTTGTCTTTGTGAATATTTACAAAAAATTCCGCTATGAAAATTATAGATGGCGCTTCAAAACGATCTAAGCGACATCTATAATTTCCATAGCGGAATTTTTTGTAAATATAATCACAGACAATTGTGTAACAACTCTGTCTCATAATGCTTATTACAAATAATATTTTTTCTATTTGTTAAACAAAAAACAATTCTAATTAACAGCAATCAAAGAGTAAATAAACACACAAAAGACACGTGTAAAAACATCAATAAAATCTTTATCAAAAACATCATTGTCATGTTCTCAGATATCTTTAAATGAATTTGATAATTTTCCTTTCACCATAATACCAAACTCTTGAGCACCATTTTCACATTCTTTGAATCCTTCACATTTACTCATTCTTTTATACCAATCATTTATATGTGTGAACTGTGAAATGTCAAAACCAAAATGCTGCAAAAAAGAACAAAAATTGAATTAGATTTTATTCTTAGACAGAAACAAGGCTGGAACCAGTGTTGTTACACAGGCAGCATGATAATATTTACAAAAAATTCCTTTAAGATGGCGCCTAAATCGTTTTGAAGCGCCATCTACAATTTTCATAGCGGAATTTTTTGTAAATATTATCACAAGCCGCTTGTGTAACAACACTGATTGGAACACTTAACTAAATTCAATAAATTAACTAAAAATATTTTAATGTTAATTTAGTAAACTTTTAAGTGTTCCAGCCTTGGACAAAAATAAGAAATTTTCATATTACGACAAGAGTGCAAATAGATGCCAAATAAGCATAATCACAAATCGTCATATGATTGCCAGCAAAGAAGTTTTGACCTTCGAGGAAATACTGTCGTGGTTATTGAGAGAAAAATTACTTTTTTATGAAAGAAATTTGATTCATTGACGTTGTCTGTTTATCATAAAAAAAATTATTAAGAAATAATAGAAAATTCAACCAGAGCCCAAAATCGTCGCATAATTTACTCAATGAGGAAGTAAATTTTGTTATTTGAATAAATTTACTCATGATTTTACTTACTCAACTGACGATTTCGGGTTCTGCCTTTTACCTTTTAGATTAAAATTTATTTTACCAGCGCGTTCAAGTGCTAGCTGTATTAACACTTATACAAGAGTATTTACGTTTTCATTAATGTTTAAAATTGCTTATTTACGCTTGTAGTAGCTGCATTTACGGCTGTATTTGATTTTTTTAAATTTAATTTCTTTTCATTTTTAACGGTTAAAAATTTTTTGAAAAAATGTAAACAAAAAATGTTAATAAAAATTTCCAATTTTTAAATGGCTATAAAACTTTTGATAGTAATGAGAGCGCTAAAAAAGATTCTTGCAAATTCTTGATCATCGTCTCAAAATTGACTAGAAAAATATGTTTTGGAAGTAAAATTTGAATGCGCCAGTAAAGTACACTTTTAGCTTTTATGATAAAAGTAGAATCTACTTTGTAGCTTTTGGTTACTTTCTACAGTTGCCAATGGCAACAGTAGATTTTGGCTACTGGCTACGGACAAGTAGTTTAACAATTCTGCTTTTACTGTTTATCTTATATTAATATTATTAGTCATAAATAATAATTTAAACTACTTAATTTGTCAAATCAATAAAAAATTTTTAAAACTAAAAGATGCGCAAAAGATTTTCAAAAATGCGTTACAAAAATATTTATATTTCAATTTAACCGTTAAAAAATTCAAATTTGTTTTTGACCGTTAAAAAATTCAAATTTAAATTTAACCGTTAAAAAATTTTTTCTATTATTTCTTAATTTAATTTTTACCTCTAATATTTGCAAAGCTCTGCGTAAATTTTCTTTATGCTGTGTTGTGATTGTTGAATTGACACCAGAAAAAGCTAAGTTAGCAATGTCAAGTATTCGAACGTACAATTCAGAAGCATCATGGAACAATCTTTGATGAATAATTGCTCTCGTTTTTATGCATTTTGGGTACAAAGAATGACCGTAACGCGAACATTTTTCAGCAAGATAAATCATTATTGCTTTTGACTCCCATAATATAAATTCATGATGTCCATCGTTGTCAATGAGCGTTGGTACACAACAGCGAGGCTTTGAATGAAAAAAAGAAGTCAAGATTAATGAATGAACATATTTTTTGTCCTCTTGTTATTTTATTCATACATTAATCCGAGAAAATTCACTACGACGATGCTCGCCTGCAAGTAAATTGACTTGTTTTATCTGAAAAATTGATAACAAGAAGAAATAATTAATTTTTGACATGAACGAAAGCTTTCATTACTTATTAATTAACAACAGTGTTGTTACACAGGAGACCTGTGATAATATTTACATCAAAATTACACTAGATGTCGCTTCAAAACGATTTAGGCGCCATCTTAGCGGAATTTTTTGTAAATTTTATCACAGGCAATCTAAGTAGCCTGTGTAACAACACCGATTAACAACAGCACTTAATTGTGTAAGAAAAGGAAGAAAAAAAACGTGTTGTGTCGGAAAATTTAACCCTTTTTTTATATTGCATGAATCAACAAGCGCAATAAAAATTTTACTAGTTTTAGATTTATTGTGATAGCTTTAAAGTGTAAAAAATGTTATTTTCAGTGTATAAATTATTTTTATGAAACATTTGTTGACAGTTTTGTTTGTCACTTGAACATGATAAAAATTAATTTCCAATTTTTCGAACTGTTTTTTTAAAATTAAAATTTTGAAAAAATCGTTATTTTGAAAATTTTATAAAGTGTAAAAAGTATATGAGTTTTATGAGTTTATAAAATATTTGTTGACTGTTTATGTTTGTCAATTGAAAGTGGTAAAAAATTAATTTTCCATATTGAAAAATTTAACGAATTTTTTTTTGAAAATTTAAATTTAAAAAAATCGTTATTTTAAAAACTTTACTTACATCAATATCAAGACCAAGATTTCGAACTAAAAGTGTAACTGCTCTTGACGGTGTGCTCATATTAGATACAAATCTATTTTCGATATGAAAAGAGAGAAAATTTTTCAACAACTAATATATAAAAATTTAATCATAATTACAATGTCATTGAGACCATCGCTGTTGGATATTGGAAAAATTAAATAGAGTGTTTAACGAAGGGAACTTTTAGCTTCAAACAATAATGAACGACTGAATCAACTGTTATATCTTGCTTGTATATTTTATTCAATCGAAATGGAAACACATATAAAATATTGACTTGACTCGGCGCTCGCTCTTTCGCTTTCTCCGTTGTCGTCGCTTAGATAAAATTGTATGTACTCAAATTATTGATATCGATGATTCTCTTCCTGTTGTGCATATATTTAGTGCTGATAAAAATGAGATAGCCAGTGGGGAAATTTGAATTTTTTCTCCTTGCTCTAGTTTATTAAAGTTTCATTACAAGGAAAAGAAACTTTATTGAAATTAAAATTAACAAGATTTAAATTTTATGATTGTTATTTTGTTGAAATTCAACTTTAACTGTAATTTATATATTTTTGTATTCAGTTGTATTTTTCTTTTGATTAATTTTAGTTAAAATTTTCATTATAAATTAATTCATTTTGATTGATTCGCTGATCAAATTTGACTTGTCTATGTCCGAGCGGGAAACGAACGCGCGCCTTCTGATTTTCAGTCAGATACTCTTCTACTAAGTTATCGGCGGACATTTTAAAGATTAAACTTAAACCTTTTATTTGCTCAAGTTATCGTTGCTGGACAGAAATTTTTTCATATTTCCAATAATTATCTATGAAAAGTGAACATATTTTGTATCTATGACTCATGACTTATCATTGTATCAAATAATGATGATAAGTTAAACAGATAGAAAAGTTTATGATTTTCCCTACTCTAATCGCCATATCTCTAGCGGTACTTATTGTCTAAACGAAGCTATAAATGTTAGCTACTAGAACACATTACAGTATCCAATTATGAAGACTTGCTGCCCTAACTTTCCCCGAAGTAATCTGTTTTTCAAAGGTTCTTGTTCAAATGCACTTTTTAAAGTGACCATTATAAATTTCTCTTGAAAAATTTTTCTTAAATATTGGAAAAATAACTTTTCTACATAATCACTGAGCAGTCAAAGTATTAAAACCTTTCAAATGTCTGAAGGCATTGGCTGAGGATCATTCCTAGGTCGTCCACAAGCTAACTTTCAAAAACAGCTGCTTAGAGTTTCTGTTTGTATGAACAAAAAACTCTTTCAGTGCTCTACCGCTCTTTAGAGTTTTTGAGATTTTTCCTAAATTAAGGGACTTTAAGCTCATTAAGAGTTTTTATCGATTTTGCATTTTATTCTTTTGTTTACAATTGAAATTTCCAATTTTATCATTTAAAATTAGCTTTAAGTACTTTAAGTAAAAATTTAGAACCTTTTATCAAAAAATTGATAAATCCACTCAGAGTTGGTAAGCTACTTGTCCGTAGCCAGTAGCCAAAAACAACTAAAGGATGGCAACTGTAGCCAAATGGATACTGTAGACAAAATCTACTGTAGAAAGTAACCAAAACTTTGTAGCGAGAGAGAATAACATGAGAATGAGAGAACGGGGCACGGGACTCAGTCATTATCCTATCCTGAAACATCATACATGTGAACATATATATAAGTGAAATAAATTGTTTTAATAATTTAATATAAATTAAGGTAAAACACGTGTGCATAGCATTAATGACCAGTGAAATTCGCGAAGTGTATTCAAAGACGTGTAATATTGTAGAGCTTGATTGTGGACGTGATTCAGGGTGGAATCCTAGAATCGTTCATTCTATTGTGATATATCGCGAGTACGACTCAACTATCGGATAGTTTAGACCATTAGTCATACCGCGAACACAACTTTTCGATCCCTTTACTGAAATTGATTTTCATAGCCAACAAGATTTGTCCTCAATTCACTCTGCTACGAACTCAAGTAACCAAAACACGCTACAACTTAAAAAGTTGATTCTACTTTTACAACTCTGAACTCACTCATCTGACCCAAGAGCATGAATGACTTTCACTCATTGCCCCTTCACCATGGACCAACATGCACTCAGAAACAATGATTAAATGATAACTCATCCTCATGCCGAGACCAATTCAACATAATATAAATCACCTTCTGTTCCTGAATTATGAATCGGACGGACGGACAAAGTGGATGTATAAAAGCTTTCTTTTTCAAATAAAAAGTGTTTTCTCCTTGCATTCACTTACACACTTATGTTAATAGAAAAGAAAAATGTTTATTAAAAGCAATGATTATTGCAATATAAATAGAGAAAAGAAGAACTAGATTATCAAGTGTAGTCACGTAGACTTCTTAGTTAATAACAAGACGACAATAATGTTTATTCTTATTTAATAATTGAAAGGAAATTACGGTAATCAAGAGAAAAAAATCAATAGAAATGAGCCAAAAAACAATTTTTTTATTTCTCTTTCGACTAAATTTGACTTGCAAGCTACAAAAATGTCACTTGAATTCATAATAATCACGTTTACACCATTAAACATTTCTTATGAGACCAATTTTTACCTAAAATGGCTCTGTTAGTTTATTCTTTAACATTGAACCAAACATTTTTGCTCCTTCTTCATTTTCCTCATAACCTGCTAGACTTGAACAACGTTCATACCATCCAGTAATATTGGGATAATCAGAAATATCTAATCCAGCATGATAAACAGTAGCAAAACTTGATAATATCGAGATGTCTGCAATGCAAGGATTTTCAGTTGTCGAAAACCATTCGAAACCTTCAAGAAAGCCTTCGAGTGTGTTTAAGCATGAAATAATTTTGTCTTTATGTTCGGGTTGGATAACTGTTTGTCCTTTACGCAATATGGGTCCCTAATTGGAACAAAATGCCATTTTAGGGAGAAAAACTTACAACAGTGTTGTTATACAGGCGATCTAGATTGCACTATGAAAATTGTAGATGGCGCTTCAAAAAACGAATTAGGCGCCATCTTAGCGGAATTTTTTGTAATTATATTACAATCTTAGTAGGCTGTGTAACAACACTGACTTACAATGGCAGTAAGAAGAGATGGTGTAAAAGTAGAAGCATCATAAAACATTCGTTGATCGACAATAAATCGTAATTTTGGATCTACGGGATAAATAGGATGATCTGGTGCTATTGCATTAACTAAATATGCACAAATTGCTCTTGATTCATTCATCACAAAATCATCATCGACTAAAACTGGAATTGTCCCTTGAGGATTGAGTTGAAGAAATTCTTCACTTTTATGTTCCCCTGCCATTGCGTTGATGGGTTTTAGTTCATAATTTAATCCTATTTCTTTTAATGTAAGCAAAACAGTTCTCGAAGGAGGCGAAACTTTGTGTCAAATAAAAAAATTTATTTAATTTTATTGATTTTTCTTCTTTTCTAGACTCAACTTACATGGTGCATAATATAATGTTAGACTCATAATTCACTCACGGTTTGGTATTGACAGTTGAAAGGACTAAACAAAACTGAAGGCCCATTCAGTAATTTACTATCGTTATAAAGAGCAGAAAGAAAGGATATATGAGTTGAAAATGTTTCATTTACTTTTATTTTATGCTTTGTCACAATTTGACTCTTTGTCTCTCATGATTAAATATTAAAAAGGAAAATTTTGTGTTCTTAAAGCTGAATCGATTTTATTAATTATATTTCAAGATCTTGAAATGTAAAAAGAATCAAAGACCAAGACAGTGTCAGGCGAGCACAAAAAAGATTTTGACATGCTTTGATCTGAGCAGGAATCGAATCCGCGTCTCCTGATTTCCGGTCAGGTACTCTTACTACTACAGAATGCCAACTTAAACCTTTTATCTGTTCAAATTATCGTAGCTGGACAGTAATTACTTCGTATAACCAACAGACAGTTGGACCAAAAATTATTTTTAGCGCATTTTTGTAGAATAAAAATACACTTAAAGGACCACTATGGTTGGCTGGCTGGATGTACCAATCATAACTCGATAACGAAAAGTTGTAGAAAATTTTTACTTATTTCTGAGAGATTAACAAATAATAAGCGTACATTGAAAGTTTCATAGCAAATTACTAAAGGAATCAACAAAAAAACTCAATCAAAAATGTTAATAAAAGCTTTTTAGTAAAAGCTAATATCTTATTTTTTTACACTCAAAATCAAAAAAATTTGAAACTGTCCCTACCTTGTTAAAAACAGTGTTGTTACACAGGCGGCCTGTGATAATATTTACAAAAAATTCCGCTAAGATGGCGCCTAAATCGTTTTTGAAGCGTCATCTAACGGAATTTTTTGTAAATATTATCACAGGCCGCTTGTGTAACAACACTGACTTGAAACCTTTATGATAGAGTTCAAAAGTAGAATCTACTTTGTAGCTTTTGACTACTGGCTACGGACCAGTAGTTGAAAAACTCTGCTTTATGTTTTTAATCAGGCTTTGATTGAGACAGCTGTAGTTTTTAAAAAATGACAAATTAAATAGTTCACAGAACAAAATTTTAACTTAGAAATAAAATTCTTTTTTCAAAGTCGCTAGTAGCAGTATTTAGCTTCTTTGCAAACATGCAAAAATGTACAGCCGACACTATTGTGTGTCTGGTAGCGAGAGTTGTGATTAGAACGCAACAGACTTTTGTGGTCTATGAATTAGCCCAGGGGCGTGGACACACAAGATCAAGAAAAATGAAATAAAAATTTAAAAAAAGATCAATGTGTGTCTGAGAAACTGTAAACAAATCTTTTACTAGAGTCCAAAACCATTTTTCAACTAACTAAAATTCAACTAGTTTTAGACGACTTAAACTGATCAGTAAAAAACAGCTAAAATTTAGTCGATTAGTATTTTATTTTTAGTCGACTAAAATTAATTGAATTTTAGTTAGTCGAAAAACGGTTTCGGACCAGTGTTGTTACACAGGCAGCCTGTGATTGCCTGTGATAATAGTTACAAAAAATTCCACTATGGAAATTATAGATGGCGCCTAGATCATTTTGAAGCGCCCTCTAGCGGAATTTTTTGTAAATATTATCACAGGCAATCTTAGTAGCCTGTGTAACAACACTGGTTTGAAGTATATAAATGAAATCATCTCGCCATTACAAATTATATTTCACTAAACAGAACTTAATCCATATTTAATTACCTTCATCATTTTCAACTTCATATCGAAATAATTGACTTTAAGCTTAACAAAAATAGATCAATTATCATTCATTATATTCAGATATCAAAGTTCAAGGTCACAAAACTCTATTACATTATTACCAATCATGCACAGAAACAGAGAGAGAAAAAATATCGATTTTGTCTATGATAATAAGAAAGAAAATTCACATATGTGTAAACAAATAAAAAGATAAAGAACATTAGTTACAGGTGGTGGTGGTGGTATGCATGAATGTGTATAACGAGAGAGCAGTGTTGTTAAACAGGCGGCCTTTGATAATATTTACAAAAATTCCGTTAGATGGCGCTTCAAAAACGATCTAAGCGACATCTAGCGTAATTTTTTGTAAATATTTACATAGACAAATATAGATCGTCTAAATAACAACTCTGAAAGAAAAAGAATCTTATATATGTGATTTAGTCGTTTTTTCATATTCGTAGAATTCGCACATAAATTATATTTCGTGCGGAAAATGAAACTCTACCATACGCCAGGTAGTCCACCAAGTCGAGCTGTATTGATGACTATACGTTGCTTAGACATTGATGTTGAAATTTATGAAATTGATCTTAGAAAAGGCGACAACCGAACACCAGAATTTTTGAAGGTAAATCCACTCGGACAAGTTCCAGTTTTAGACGATGGCTTTATTTTAACAGAATCGCGTGCAATTATGACTTACCTTGCTAACACACGAAAGAATGAAAAATTTTATCCAACAGAGCCAAGAAAGCGTGCCATTGTCGATTCACGTCTTTATTTTGATGCTACTGGACTATTCGTGCACATCTTAGCTGCTTTAGTAAGTTTTTTTAAAAATCGAATTTTCTATTGACAATAAACCATTTGCCTTTTTTTGTAGGGGCCAATTTTCTTTAAAGGCGCAACAGAAGTCACGCCTGAAGTTCGTGAGAAATTGAAAAATTCTTTACGATATCTTGATGGAATTTTGGAAAAACAAAGCTTTTTTGCAGGCGATGAAGCAACTTTGGCAGATATTTCAATACTCTCAACTGTAATTCAAATAAAAAATACTTTTGGTGACCTTGGAAAGTTTAATGATTTGAAAGCTTGGTTTGAAAGATGCAAAATTTTACCAGGCTATGAAGAAAATTTAGCTGTTAGTCACGTTATTGTGGAATTTTTTGAAAAAGCTTCTTTTAAAATTGCTCCATTGGAATGAAGATATTTTCAATAATAAATCAGTGTTGTTACACAGGCTACTAAGATTGTCTGTGATAATAATTACAAAAAACTTCCGCAAAGATGGCGCTTAAATCATTTTGAAGCGACATCTAACGGAATTTTTTGTAAATATTATCAACAACACTGTAATAAATTTGACCTTGAAATCGAATGAAATAGAAACAAAAACTTGTATTGGTTGTGGTGGAAAAAATAAAAAAATTTTTTTATCATGGACCATTTTTCTTCTTTAACTTCTAACCTCGATGAAATTTATTCTCGAGAAAACAATTTAGTTACAAATATTGACCTTAAACATAACAGCGGCAATTTTTACGATAACAAAGTGAAATAAATTCATGACTTTTTGTTTTGTAGAAATCCAGGGGTCTCAATTAATCGTTATTTCCGTTATAATTTGAATTGGCGCACATTTTTGTTTCCCTTAATTTTCCGTTAAAAAGTTCGTTACAAAGAATTTTTTTGAAAAGAATTCACTCAATAATGATTGAAAAAGCTAAAACTTTCTAATTTTATTTCGTAATTCTCTTTAAAAACAAGAAAATTGAAATTTTAGCGTGTTTTTCTCAATAAAAATCTTAAATTTTTGCAATAAAACGCGTTAATTTAAATTCTAATCTGAGCAAAAATAACCGTTACTTTTTTTGTATTGAGTTTCCTTGGGTAGAAATAATAAAGCTTTTAATCCTTATTCGATGCTAATTTTTTTCATAGCCTATTTAACAAAAACACATGGAAACAGCACAAATTCCTACCTTCAGGCAGTGTTGTTACACAGACGGTCTGTGATAATATTTACAAAAAATTCCGCTAGATGACGCTTCAAAACGATTAAGGCGCCATCTACAATTTCCATAGCGGAATTTTTTGTAAATATTATCACAGGCCGCCTGTGTAACAATACTGCCTTCAGGATTATTCAGGCAGATTTAATTAATGGGCTGTTATGAACAAACATTTAAATCCATTAAACTTTTTCTCTCTCTTTTATTGATTTCATTCGTGATAAAGCAGCAGCAGTCATTTGTAAGTATTTTCTATAACCAATATTTTATTGAGCAATATATTGCGTTTATTGGTATTTTAACACAACAAAGCAACAATGAAATTTCAAGGATTCTCAATGTGGGAAGGATTTGATGTCATGTGTACATGCGAGAATTCTTACACTCAACTTTTTTTCTTTCCATACAATTTCGCACGAAGTGTTTCGATAGAACTTTTTTTTCTTTCTTCAACGACACGAAAGCTATGATACTTTTACTTATCGGCATATGAACTCACTGTTGCTAACACTGTTATTTTAAGAGAACGAATAAGAATGCTGGTTCTTGATGATGATTTCCTATTGCTCCACTGTGAAGCGTAGGGCGCTAACAAAACTTTTGAATCTTGTTCGATTCTTTGCCAGATCCGCCAGCTCATTGAAACTTTTGCCCTGTTGAGCTGCTTCGTTACGAACAGATGATTGCCAGGTAACTGCGGGGAACTGGTTCTTGTGAATTTGTTTAAATTACAAACATTTTTGACTTTTTTCAAAAAACAGCTGTTACTTTTTTTCATTTTCAAACAATTTCAAACGAACCAGTGTTGCTACACAGGCCTGTGATAATATTTACAAAAACTTCCGCTATGAAAATTGTAGAGGCGCTTAAATCGTTTTGAAGCGCCATCTACAATTTTCATAGCGGAATTTTTAGTAAATATTATCATCACAGGCCGCTTGTGTAACAACACTGACACGAAGTGCTGGTAACAGCTGCTTTTACTGTTTTTTCAAAATTTTCACTAATTTTTTGAAAAATTTTGTCTAAATTTGCAATTTTTATCTATTTCTGTTCTGATTATTTGCTCTAAGTTCGAGTTAAGTAGGCAAATATTAGTTTTGAAAGAAATTTCATAAGATTATGTAGATGGCGCTTCGATCGAAATTTAAATTTCAAATGACTGTTAAATTAAAGCAAATAAAGACACATTCAAAAGTGACTAAGCACAAAAATTTGATGTTTTTACAATATCAGGGAGGACGGATAGACCGTTATTAGTTTGAATTAAGTACCAAAACTACGCACATTTTTTATTTGTTGGCTTTTTTAGTATTTATTTCAAACAAATCAAAAATCGTCAAAGTTGAGGATTAATCTTTTAGTTTATCATAGATTCGGATAAAACTTGAGTTATATCAGTGTCTTCTACACAGACACAATGCTCTTCCATCTAAATGCATTTAATAAATTAAAATAATTTTGCAGAGCACGTTCTAAGCGCGCATTTTTTAAGTTTTTTAAAAATAAATAACGGCTAATGGTTTTGTCCGTTCCTCTTGGTTACAATATTATAAAGTGTTGTTACACAGGCAGCCTGTGATTGCCTGTGATAATATTTACAAAAACTTCCGCTATGAAAATTGTAGAGGCGCTTAAATCGTTTTGAAGCGCCATCTACAATTTCCAAAGCGGTATTTTTCGGAAATATTATCATCACAGGCCGCTTGTGTAACAACACTGATATTATAAATATTGAACCTTCAAAAGATAACTTTTTTAGTTTTTGCTTGAAAAAATCCGTTAAAAACAGCAGATTACTGTTTTTCATTTTTGGCCAAAAAAAACCGCTGTTCTACTATTATTGTTGAACAGTAATGAAAAATCTAACAAAAATTTTATAAGTAATTTACTCGGTAGTATAGTGGTGAGTATTTTGAAATGCTTTTAAGCTTAAATTCCAGAAATAGTAGCGAATATTAGCTAATAATAAGATTTTATTTTTAAACTATTGTCTAAATTGCACACTCATAAAAAAAATTTAAAAAAAATCTTGTTTGATTTGGATCCTAAAAAAATTTGTTAAATTTTAAAAAATTGTTTTCTAAACCCTTGAAAAAAGTTTTAAAAAATATTTCTTAAATTTTAATAAAATTTTCTAAAATCATTTTTGAATTTTTTGCACAAATTTTGAAATTTTAGAATAATTTTTATGTAATTTTGACATAAAATCAGGCAGCGAGAAAATAAAGTTAATGAATTTCAAAGTTTCGTAAAGGACTCGAATGTAAAATTCCATTAAATTAAAGCAAATTTTTCCTCCTCTTGATCTTTTTGTATCTAATTGCTCTTGCGAAGTATATGTTTTTAATTAACTAAAACTTTATTACAATTTAAAAAAAAAATTTAAAAATATTTTTTTAGCTTAAGAAAAAATTTTAACAAAGATTTTTTAAATTTGTTTTTATCAGTGCAATTCTCTTATATACTTGAAAATATCGATCAAAGAAATTATCCATAAAAATATTTTATGAATATATTTGTTTTCTCTCTTTCTTTCTCGCATGCTACATAAAACATGATATGAATGCAAATGACAAAGGAAAAGAAAAAGAAATGCTGGCAACACATGCTGTTTCACATCACTTGCAATATAATTTCAAGCAATTAAAGTATGAAATTTGTTTTTTTTTTTATGCAAGTGATAAGGGTGGCAAATTCTTCATCTTGAGCAGTCCAGATACAATTTTTCCACCCTCGTAGTTTTCCTTAAATCCTTTTAGCTTTTTACATCTTTCAAACCATTGTGATAAATTTCTATATTTATCAATTCGAATTCCAGCACACTAGAATATCAAAAAAAAAAAAAAAAAAGGTCTTTTTTTAAGTACCAATAAATGACGTATAAATAACTTTTCTTTCCTTACCAACATCACTATCAAGTTTGAAAGTATCGAAAGATCCGCAATTGTCACCTCGTTACCAACGAACCATTCTTTTCCTTCTAAGAAATTGTTCAATGCTAACAAAACATTTCTTAAAATTTCTATCTTTGCAGCTGACACTGAAGCTTCACCTGAAGCCAGCATTGGATGCTATAGAGATGAAAGCAGAGTTGTTACATAGGCGGCCTGTGATAATATTTACAAAAAATTCCGCTAGATGACGCTTCAAAATGATTTAAGCGCCATCTACAATTTTCATAGCGGAATTTTTTGTAAATATTATCACAGGCAATCACAGGCTGCCTGTGTAACAACACTGGATAAAAGTGAAGTTTATATGACAATAGAGTATTAAGTATAAAAGAGAAAAAAGTGAATATTGCGAATTATTGTGATTTGAATAAATGAAAGAATTTTCTTCTCTATATGAAGAAATAATAGAAAATTTAGACAGAGTTGTTACAGGCGAACAGGCGAAATTTCAAACTTCTCAGAAAAAATGTTTTTTCATTTTTTTGGTCTTTTTAGAGATAAAAGAACGTAAAAAAAATATTTTTGGAAAATTTTCCAAATTTTCGACTTTTTAGATCTCAAAAAAATACTTGTAATGTTTTCAAATACTAAAAGATTCATAACTCTTTAAGGACTTGTGCTAAAAATATGGTTTATACCTTGTTGGAAAGGTATTTTTAAGGCCTTTATAACAATGTATAAAATGTTATATTAAATTACAATCCGTGTCTGCCAGACGGCCATATTTTTGTCAGTATTGATTTTTATTGTTAAAAGTGTTTAAAAATCTCGATAAAAATCTTTT
>JACWBX010001864.1:0-63985 GCA_014622435.1 Polypedilum pembai | reverse complement strand
AAAAAAAATTAGTTTGAGCCGTACAAATCGAAGAAGTTGATGAATTTTCATTCAGAGTCTGACTGCGGACCATAGCGGACGGTTAAAAAAGATTTCACATTGTTAGCCATAAGTGTGCATTTGAGAGGATTATTTTGGATTAGTTTTTAACTTTTTTCTTTAAAAATGGCTCCTAATTCGATAAGTACGGAGTCAGTGCCGAGTAGTTCATGTAATTCAGTTAAACCAAATACACCAGAATCGTCATCATCATCGAAAGGTGAGTTTTTTGGTGAAAGTTCAATTAAAATTAGAAATTGATGAAAAAAAGTTGATAAAGTGTAAAAGTCACGTTCAAAAAAAAATTGAGTAAAAGTCATTGCAATGATATAGAGCATGAACAAAAATCCTTAAGTAGTAATTACGTTTTAGAAATTTATTTATTTCTTTTTTGTATTTGAACACAGTCACAGAGTTCAATCGATCAAGAAATATTAATCACTTTATAAAACAATAAGCAAATTACGAACAAAGATGAAAGTGAAGATTAAGTTTTGGAAATATTAAAACAATATATATAACTAATTGATGTCTTTAAAAACTAGTTACTATCAAATGATGCTATTTACTATGTAATATGTATTTTTAAGTTTATTTTAAACATTTTGATACACAACACTAATTGTATGAGTGATTTAGTGCTCAGCACTAAGAGTTTGAATGTTTTAATGCTCTGCGATAATTGTTTTAGTGTTTTAGTGCTCAGCACTAAATATTTGAAACATTTCAATGTTCTATACAGTGTTTGAGTGTTACAACGTTAAGCTTAACTGAAACACATTCATGAACAAAAGCCTACTAAAATACTGAAAAGGAAACACCAAAATCTAAACAAAAATATTTTAAAATTATCAAAAATTTCTTATCAAACATAAATGCAATTATTCCAAAAGATTTTATGCAGTTCTATTGAAATTTTAACATTTTTTGTCATCTTTCTATTCATTTTAAAAAGGAAAATTGTAAATTTAAAATTTTGATTGTTTACATTTTGGTGTTTTCTTGTTTAGTCTCCCAGTAGGCTTTGTTCATGAAAGCTGTTCCCTTGATTATCATATGCTCAACACAGTGTTAAATATTTCAACGTTAACTCTTAAACTTTGAGATTTTTCTATTCACTGCTTTTTTCCTATCAAAATAGAGACTGCAATAGGTTCTAGAAACCTACGCAATACTTTTGTAACTTAATTCTTAAAACTAGGAACAAAATTTGATTTATCTATCTAATATTGTGATGTTTAGTGTTCAGCACTTATTTCTTGATCATTTGAATGTTAAGTACAGTTTTTGAGTGTTTTAATGCTCATGTTTGTGTGTTTTGATAGTTAATGTGTGCGATTTACGTATTTTTTTGGCTAAAGCAGACCAAATACGCTAGTTTTAAATAACTATGGATATTTTCTAATAAATTCTTCTTACACTTCCAATTGCGTGCATAAGTCATAAACCTTGAAATTCGAAATGAGCAGCACTTTAATTTTGTTATGAAATCTTCATTTCGAGAAATTGTGTGTTGTTAAAGGTCTCTAATGACCATCTGAGCCATGCTTGAAGAATTTCTTAGAACTCTCAACAACTTTGTTTATTGACTAAATTTAATTTCTAAAAGTCATCTCTTAAACTATTCATTGTTTTAATTTATGTCATTAAAGGATTAATAAATTAAAACTTTTATGACAATAATATTTTCATTTATATTTATTTCTCTTTCAAATTATTTATAGATTTCTTTTGTAACTAAAACTAATGACGAAATATGCTCGATTCAATAAGCCAAAAAAAAAATTATCTACGTACAATTACATTTTTCTCTCTTATTTTTGGTATCTTACGCAATTTTTATGTAGCATTGAATTTTGGATATGTCTTAAAACTATTTTTTTTACTCGAAATTTAAGTAAGCAAAGTGTTTTTCTCTAGCGTAAAAGAGAGTCCAAAATGCATACATAAGAGTTCATTGCTAAAAAACAAATTGGAATGGATATAGAAAGAAATCCTTGTGACTCTTGTCATGTAATTGTAAGCCATTAAATATTTTCATTTTCATTAGTATTTAAAGGTCATTGGTGAAGATCGAAACGAATGTGTGTTCATTTGAATAGATAATGCGACGACGATGACGACGACTTGCTGTTTAGAAATGCATAATGTCATTTTGCACATTAGCACTTACTCAATTTGCAATTTGTTACTCATTAAAAAAAAGTCATAATAAGGACAATTAGTCAGAATTTCTATTAAGATTGAGTTGATCTAGACAAATTAAATGAGGTAGTTGACTAATCCTATCTTAATTAAATATTAACATCATTCTTTGACTAACGACGTCAAAAATAAAATACTTTTATCTCAGTTTAAATATATAAGCTCAATACAGAAGCGGCAGATATTTCTAATAGCTTATTGTGTACATACGAAATATACACATGTAAACGAATTACTATACTGAGCTACCTATGTTGGTTTAAATTGCAGGTGTTGAAGAGAAGCCAAGCGAAGGTCAAGAAGATTGGACATGGACATGGAGAGATGTGAAGCCTTTAAATACCCTCGTGCTCGTATATCTTCATATTGCCACATTTTATAGTTTCTTTAATTTACCCTCTTGTTGGCAAACGTATCTTCTTCAGTTTTTAATTCTTCTTGGTGCTGCATTTGGTGTCACTGCAGGCAGTCATAGATATTTTACACATAGATCGTATAGAGCAAACAATGCACTCAAATATTTACTTATTTTCTTGCAAACACTGAGTGCACAAGAAGATATTTTAAAATGGGTACGTGATCATCGAGTTCATCATAAATTCACTGACACAAATGCTGATCCTCACAATTCGTAAGTAATTTTTATTTCTTTTTTGCTTAATCATCTTATATTACGTGATATTAAATAAACCAATTTATTTACAATTAGAAAACGGGGATTCTTTTTCTCCCATTGTGGTTGGCTTTTCATTCGTAAGCATCCTGACGTCACAACATTTGGCAAAAAAGTTGATATGTCGGATTTGGAAAATGATAAAGTTTTGCTTTTTCATAAAATGTGAGTAATTATTTAACTTCCGTATCAATAAAATTTAAAGCAGAGTCCGAATAGTTTTTCGACTAACTAAAATTTGTTGGTATTCAAAAATAACTGTCATTTATATATTTGAATTTCTTCATATTACGTTCCGTTTTTCCTATTGTTTACTTTTGTTAAAACTTTAATCAAGATTTAATTAAGTTAAAATTTTTTTATATATTTAAAGCGGAAGTACTTGCACATTATTAATAACTATTATCAACTGATTGCTTAGCAGTTGTTAAAAAATTGCTCCATGATTTTTGTTTTCATACTAAACTCTTAAAAATCTCAATTCAATGGCTACTATTATTTCTTAAAATAATTTCTAAGTCAATGATCTGTAATTTAAAAAGTTAATATGAAAGTGAATGGAAGCAAATGAAGGCTTCAAACATCACTCAACTATGTATATTGAGTTTACAAAATTCAATTGAATTTTAGTTGACTGAAAATAAAGCATTTACCGACTAATTTTGAATCAATTAGACGAATTCAATGAATTTTTATCTAATCGCGGCTAGATTAAAAACGATTTCAGACTCTGATTTAACAATATTAAAAGAAGCTTCTGTTGCTACTATATGTTAAACAAAAAAATGATTATTTTTTCTCGAATATTTCTGCATTGTTTTAACAAGTTTAGCAAATAAACGTTTTCAAATAATTGACATTGTTATTAGCAATATGCAGAAAGAGTGTCGTAAGCAATATCTTATTATTATTCATAATATTAGGATTTACATGCCTGCATCGTGGATTGTTGCTTTTATTGGACCAGTATGGGGTGCGCATTATTTGTGGGGCGAGGATTTAAGTGCATCGTGGCATTTCAATGTCGTAAGATATACACTTGGACTTCACGTCAATTGGAGTATCAATTCATTCGCTCACATTTGGGGCATGCGACCTTTCGATAGGTAATAACAGCAATAAAATTATTTGATATTTTCATTAACTTTTTTATATCTCAATAGAAATAATTCATCAAGAGACAGCTATATCTTTGGATTCTTGGCATTTGGCGAAGGTAAATTTCTCAATTAAATGCATACTTAGTTTTTAATTTCTTAATTTATTTTCAAAAAAGGCTGGCACAATTTTCATCATGCTTTTCCATGGGATTATAAAACTGGAGAACTTGGAAATTATTGGTTCAATTTTTCAATGATATTTATCGATTTCTTTGCATGGCTAGGTAATGATTTAACATGTGTTTGTTCAGACTATAATATTTGCAAATTCTTCTTATTATTTGATTAAGTTGGAATTTCCCTCTCATTTATGTTTTGATTTACTTACTTATTTCATTTTAAACACTTTAATTTATTTCTCTTTCATTATTTATTTAATAGGATGGGCTACTGACCTGAAGACCGTCCCTGATTCGGTCGTAAAGAAGCGAGTTTTGAGAACTGGTGATGGAACACATCGTTACTCAATAGAAGCAAAGAAAAATAATGAATTGATCGAGGAAGAAGCGAAGAATAATAACGAGGGTGAAAGGGATTTAGATCATTTTTGGGGCTGGGGTGATGAAGATATGAAATGTGAAGATATCAAGGATGTTGCAATTCTTCATAAACATTATGAATAGTTCATTAATAGTTTTAAATTGTGATGGTTTCAAAGCATAAAAGTGTTTGAACTAAAATAATTGTGTATAAATTTGTACTTTTTCTTCTATTATTATTTTATTACTTATTAACTAAATAAATTAATTTTATGAGAGAGGAGTCACAGAGTCATTAGTTGTTGACTCTGTTTAGGAGTAATTTATGTCTTTTAATTTTTTCCTTATACTTAACATATGCTGCATAATGTTTCTTCTTACATAACTTAACAATTTCATGCCATAAAGTGCAATTAATCTTAATATTCAATTCTCTAATTGTTGGAAGAAAAAAGACAAAAACCTTGAATTTGTATGTCATGGTTTTTGTTTTTATGAAAAATTCATTACAGTAAGCTTTTGATCCTCTCAAGTTATTATTTTGAGCTTTTTCTAAATTGTAACGGTTAAAAATTTAAATTTTTCGAAATAAAATGTATCGAAAGAAAAAATAGAAATGTAATTCTTTTCAACTTGTTTTCATTTTCATCCATGTTTAAAAATAAAAGATATTTTATTTAGCTATTTTGTGATTTAATCTCGACAGAAAGTTGTTATTCAGGTAAATAAGCAAATCTAAGAACCTTAGAAATTGATAAGAAGTGAATTCAGAATGGTAGAGATAGTTTATCGTGTAGAATATTGGAAATAACAAAGACAAAGAAAGAAAAAGTGAGAATCGCCATATTTCGATTCCAGTGACGTTTCGTTTTAATATTAATGTGTGTTACCAAAGTTTCTTCTAATAGCAATTAAATTTCTGCTTTCTTACAGCAATCACGTAAATTTCGCGTAAAAAGTGCAATAAAACAATAAAAAAACATCTTTTTTGGTGAGTTTTATAGTAATTTATTAAGTAATTTAGTCCGTAATACACTGCTTTTTTTGTTGTACGTAATAATCATTTTCCTCAACTTAACTCTCCTCCTCATCGACGTCGTCGTCATGTGCATTGTATGTGTGTTTTTTTTCTAAAAATTTATTAAATTACGTGAGCTTGAAATCGATATATACGTATAAGCTCTGCTTTAAAAGACGTCTCATGTGAACATTTTTTTACTTCCTTAAGCGTGAAAAATGGGAAAATTCTGAATCTGTAATTTAAAAGATAAAGAAAGGAAGTCATCGTACTTGTTATAAATTCATTTAAGAGCAAAAATTTTAAATGAGTCAGTGTATAATGCTCAATACGATGTTTTTGTTAAAATGAAGAAGAATATGGACTACTGCTGCTTACTTACTTACTTACTATACATTTACCTATATATTCTCAATGAAACAGAGACTGTAAACATGTGTTAGTGAATGATTCGAATAATTTTTTGTACAAAGAATCATTTGGATTTTATAAGTCGTCTAGTGAAGAGCTTAAATAGTAGTAGCAACAGCAGCGCACGAGAGAAAAATAAAATTTTTTATAGTTTCATTTTTAAAAAGAAAGAAAAATAAATTGTATTGTGTGATTAAAAATAAAACAAAATACTACGCAAATTAGAGTCTTCAAAAATATAATCAGCAGTTTATTATTAAAAAATATTTTTGCACGTAACACGAACTTTTTTTGTTTAAAGTGATCATTAGAGAGAGAGAAAAATAAGACGAAAGACAAAGAATCATAAATTTAGTGAAAGATTTTGATAAACAAAGAAACCTCGTGTAATTTTGTCCTAATATTGCAACAGACTGAACCTTTTATTAAAGGACAATTAGAAGAAGAAATTTTAATACTTTTATGTAAGTAATATATGTAAAATATACGTATATATTGATTTAATATATGTATATTTCGTAATTTCAACTTAAAGTTTCGACGCAATAAGAAAATGTATTTTGATCACATTTAAATCAGTATACTACGCAAAAAAAAGTCATGATAAAGTTTTTCAATTTCTTAAGAAAGTGACGCATGTGTATTTCTACTTAAAATTTATTTCAACATTTCGAAATCAAGATTATAAAAAAAATTATAAAATTAGATTTCATCTACTACACCCCAATACTAGTGAGAAACTATAATCATTTGCGTGATTGTATGAGTTGCAATACTTTACAGTTAATATTTCGAAAAACTAATACAAGAGAAACAAAAAATTAATTTTTAATTCGTAACTAAATTAATTGGGTTTAAAAAAATATGTTTTCCCCTATATATTACGAAAAACCAGCTCAAACCGAATTTGTGATAATGAAAAGTCGAAAAATGTACACGCGTATGATCTATCAGTGAATGTGTGAAAAATTATTTCTTTTCTTATATGTTCGAGGAGGAGAGAAAAAAGATTAAGAAATGAGTCAAGTGAAACAAAAATTACCTCCCCTGGCAACTACAACGACTATTGATGACATTGATGATGTCTCATTGTCAATGTTTCTAACATATGATTAGATGGCATGATATATAAGAGAAAAAAATTAGGAAATCACTTGACTTTTTTAATCAATTTTTATTGCCACATATTTAGCAATAATGGTTGATAAGAGAGAACGAGGAAAAAGTTGATGAAAAATTATTTTAGCGCATTTTTCTAATATAAGGAAATTTCTTTCTTTGTCTCTTGCAGAAGTTACAACTATATATTTTTTCCTTGTGAATGTGAAGGAAAATCAAAAACAGATATACAAAACAGTGAGAGAAGAAGGCGCGTTTGAACTTGAATGACACAGAGATAAAAAAATATCTATATATTTAGTAACAACAGATTCCTTATTTTTTCAAATTATTAAATTTATCAAATCGACAAAAAGAAATTATGGAACGTGAATCAAATCCAATGCAGCAGATGTGTAGATCTGGTTGTGGATTTTATGGTAATCCAGCTCAAGATGGTTTATGTTCTGTCTGCTTTAAAGTAAGTTTAAATTTAAATAAATTAATTTTTACAATTTCTAATGGAAAATTTTTATTATTCAGGATGCTCTTAAGAAAAAACAACAACCTCCAGTTAGCACACAACCACAACAACAATCAAATCAAGGAACTTCAAATAATTCAACTCAAAATAGTACTGCCATCGTTGTAACTTCATCATCAAATTCACAATCCAATGCCGAACATAATACGGCACAACCAACGGTGCTTATTCATAGTAGTCAATCTGCAGAGGTATAATTGTACAATAAATATGTGAATAATTAATTAATCTAATTTTTCCCTTTTATTTTGTATCTCGTATAGAAATCACTTCCAGAAAATGAAGCAGCAGCAGGAAGTTCTGAAAATAGTAATCAAGACGATGACAAGGATGCCAAAAAGAAGAAGAACCGTTGCTTTACATGCCGTAAGAAGGTTGGATTGACAGGTGAGAATTATTATAATTTTGTTTATTTGAAAATATATTAAATGTTTGATTTTTCAGGATTTGAATGCCGATGTGGCGGTTTATATTGTGCAATTCATCGATATAGTGATAAACATGAATGCACATTTGATTATCGAGAACATGGCGCAAATGAAATTCGACGAAACAATCCAGTTGTAGTTGGCGAAAAGATACAAAAGATTTGAATAAACTTTTTCCTTTAAATAATAATAATAAAAAAAAAGAAAAGTTGATAGAAATGCAGCAAGTAACTCCAAAATAGAAATAATATAAACGATATTTTTTTCCTCTTTGTGCGCGCTGTTGTTGTGCCATGTTTTAAAAAGAAAAATATTCTAAATTCGCTTATACACAAAAAACAATAATAATGATGAGATGAAAACAAGTAAATAGTGAAGAATGAAGAAAAAAGCATCATTTTCCTTTCCTAATTAATGATTATTGTGTTTAAGTATTTCTTTTTTCTTTGTCAATATCTTTTTCGTTGCAACTTATGAGAAAATATACAATTTATATTACGATACAATTATTTCTTTTTTGTTAAAAATAGGGGAAAATATATTAACAACTTATACATTTAGCGGAATTATCATGAAGAAAAACTTGATAAGATTATTATTTCAAGAGAAAGAAAAGCATGAATTAGATAAAAAAAAAGTAAAAATTGCTTCACTTAGGTTTTTAGTTTGTTTTATTAAATTTTACGGACTCGTTTTTAAAAAGAACTCTAGAATTTGTTTTCTTTTATTTGTCTGCATATACTGAATGATGATAGTGATTTACTAATGAATTTTATTATTCTGATTTTATGTATCGAAAGAGAGAGAAAACACACATATACACATAACTCACTTTAAAATAATTTCCTTAAAATAGGATTCGGACTTGAACGCAGATAGTCAAGTATTTGAACAGATACTTGTACAAGAAAAATGCTAGTTGACTTACTGTTAAATTTCATTCAAATTTCATTTAATTCAGTGAAATTTTTAGCAAATTTATATGAAAGTATTTGATTCTTAAATTTATTAAAGAATTGACTTAAATAAATGAAATCTGGATGAATTAGAGACATTTTTTAGTAAATCAACTTGCATGCAACTTGTACAAGTGTCTGTGCAGATACTTGACTATCTGCGTTCAAGTCCGAGTCCTACCTTAAAAAAGCAAAAAAAAGATGATTTTTATTTTTTTTGAAAAATTTCGTTTCGATACATTGCACAATATGTAAAAATATTTAATTCGAATAGATTATAAAGAGTAAAAAGTATATATATATATAGAAAACATAATAATCTATGATAGTAATATAATATAATATAATAAACACACTTACAAAATATGTTTTATTATTATTTTTAATTTGACGCTCCACCCCAACAATCCCTCAAAATCTTGTAAATAATTAAATTTTGTCGTATGTAGATGTGTTTTGATTATTATCATCATCTCTTAATTATAAAAAAAAAATATTCAATAAAAGTGTAATTTTTGAAAAAAGATACCATTCTCTTCTTCTCTCTTGCTTGTTCTCTTTAACATTGACTTTATTTTTTTGCTAGGGATGATTTTTTTTTCGCTCTAAGCTACTTGTTTCCTAAAAAATAATTTTATCATTTTGTCCGTTTGTTTTAAAATTTAACGGTTTTTAAAAATTTCTTAAGAAACTTTTTGTTTTGAAATTTTCGCGCGTGTTTGAAAAATCGAAAACTTTCAAAAATCATTTTACCTAGTTTGCATTAGAATTTAAAACATTATTCTATAACAATTACAAACTATAAGAGAACAGCAATTGAAATAAAGGTAAGCGCTTTAGTCGCGATGATTACAAACAGTTTTTTTTGCATTTAATTTTTTGCTCTCAGTGTATTTAAAATTTACTAAACAAAATAACTAAAATTGATAGGTTTAATAAGATAAATTCCATATAATTTTCATCTGTAGACTTTGGTCAGAATGGGAAGTTATTTAGATAAACCAGAAACTACAAAGAAATCGGCATTTGACGAAAATGAATTTCTCGAAGTTGGAAGTAGTTCAATGCAGGTAAAATTATTTAATAAATTACACGTGAATTCGCTCAAATAATATATTTTATCTCTAATTCAATAGGGATGGCGCATAAATCAGGAGGTAATTATAATTTCTTATTTAAACCGCTTCATATTTTCGAGGTTAAAAATTTAAGCGCGTTTTTGCAAAAATTTACGGCTATACAACCACTTTGACTGACTTGATATAAAACATTAAAAGCGTTTTAGATTAGCTTTTACCTCTAAAAGCTAAAGTATGACTAAATGTTATTTTGTTTATATTTTAGGACGCACATAATTCAATTTTAAACATCAGTGATGAAAATGTATCTTTTTTTGGACTCTATGATGGACACGGTGGATCGGAAGTTGCAGAATATTGTTCTAAAAAATTGCCTGAATATCTAAAACAACTTAAATCATTCATCGAAAAGGACTATGAAAATGCATTGAAAGAGGCTTTTATGGGATTTGACGCAATTTTGTTGAAAGAAGATGTTATTGAAGAACTTAAACAAATGGCAAAAAATAATCCTGATTATGATGCATCAGATCCAGAAGATGCCGAAGACGAAGAGACTGCAGAAGAAATCATTGGTTTACATGAGGAAGCAAAGATGTCTTTGAGTGAAGTTTTACAAAAATATAAGAATGGCCCTGAAACAAAATCTGCAAAGAAATCTGAAACTGGACCAGTAGCAGGCGGATCTTCTTCATCAAAACAAGTTAAGAAAAACAATAGTGAAGATGAACAGAAAGCAACAGCAAGTAACTCATCGGAAAATCAAGTAAGCAGTTCATCAAGTGCAGAAGCTAATCCTAGTCCAACTTCAACACAAGTTGATGAGAAAATGGACGATAATGAACCACAAAGCTCGAGCAGCAGCAGCTCAACACAACTTAATGGTCAAATCGGTTCATCAACAGCTTCCACTACAAATACTAATACAAATTCCATCACTTCAAATGCTGAAAATGCTCCTGAATCGTCATCTACTGTTACAGCATCTACTAAGAAAGTTAAAGAACCAAATGATTCCCAAGATTTTACTACTGAAGAAGATACAGATGACGATGAAGAGGATAAAACTTTTGATGCAAAAATAAAGAAAAAACAATCCCAAAGTACTGATGATTCAAGCGATGATGAAGATTTCGAAGAGGAAGAAGTTGAAGATGAAGGTAAAAATTTATTAATAATTAAAATTGAACATTTATTAAAATTATTATTTTTAGAAATGTCAGGTGAGGAAGAAGAAGATGATGAAGATCATCTTGATGATATGTTTATGAATACAATGGAAACTGGGCCTGGAAAACAATCGGGATGTACTGCAGTCGTAGCTGTTCTTGATGGACGCGACCTTTATGTCGCAAATGCTGGAGATTCTCGATGTGTTTTATGTCGAAATGGAAAAGTTGTTGAATTGACAGCAGATCATAAAGTAATTATTTTTTAAAATTGATATCTAAGCAATTGATGTTGATTTATATCTTATTTTAGCCTGAAGACGATACTGAATTCCAACGTATTAAAAAAGCTGGTGGTCGTGTAACTCTTGATGGTAGAGTTAATGGTGGTTTAAATTTATCTCGCGCAATTGGTGATCATGGTTATAAAAATAATAAAACTTTGCCTCCTGAAGAGCAAATGATCACAGCCATGCCTGATCTCAAGAAAATTACATTAGAGCCTGAAGATGATTTTATGGTAAGAATTTTTGCTTTTTTTCCTTTTTAATAAACATCAATTAATAATTTTATTATTTTTAGATTTTGGCCTGCGATGGTATTTGGAATTATATGTCAAACGAGGAAGTTGTTGGTTTTGTAAAGGAGCGAATTAATTCCAATAAGCCACTCACAGCAATTTGTGAGGAAGTACGTGAATTTTTTTTTGGCGCGCTTTTTTTTATTTCATCTAAATTTAAATTTCTATTTTATTTTAGCTTTTTGACAATTGCTTAGCACCCAATACGATGGGTGATGGGACGGGCTGCGATAACATGACGGCAATTATAGTAAAGTTCAAAGATACAATTTTCAAAAACGATTCAGCCAAAGTAGCTCGCAAGCGATCATTTGAAAATGAAAATGAAGTACAGTCAACAGAAACAGAGCCATGTGACAAGAAACAAAAACTTGAAGAAGAGATTGCTCCATCGACTGTTGATACATCAAATTAATTTTCGGGGATTATAAATTAAGATTATGTTTAAATTTAAAAATTATATTTTCTTCTCTTCTCTCCTAATTTCTGAATATTTAAGAAAAATGAAATCTCTTAAAACAATTTTCCCTTCCTTTTTGCCCCAATTTAAAATTACCTACCGATCTTTGTTCACAAACTTATGATTAAGACATAAACAAAAAAAGATTAAGCGAAATAAAAGAAAACCGATGAATTATTGTAAGAAATTGATTTTTCATTATTTTAAAAAGTCTCTGACATACTTGTATGTTACATATTAGCATAAAGCACTTAATCTAATTTACCTTCAAGTGTTTAAAAAGTGAGAAAGGAGAGAGCATGCGACGTAACTGCGAATGTGCCATAAGTGGAAATCTTGGTATTACTAATCGAGAATTTTGTCCGTTGAGATTTGAAATTTTTAGTCTGTTTGCCTTCCCCTTTTTTTCGAAATTCGAATATTTTCGAAATTGTAGAAATGCGTTTTCGAAAATCATTTTGTAAACAAATTTAATTTTATCAAAGTTTATAAGTGAAATAAAGTCTATTTCATGAACTAAACAACTTTTATTACTTCAAGAAAGTCTAATATTTCGTTAAAGAATAAGAATTAGGTTCTTTTTCAATATAACTTTTTGAAATTTAAATGATTTCGAAAAATTGTAGTTTAAAACTGCCTGACTTTTAATTCTCTAATTGATTGAACCAAGTAGAAGATGATAAGAAAGCGAAGAGCAAAAGTTTATTGGAGGGAACTTTCATTGCGCAGAATCACAGAAAGCACAGAGAAAAAAATCCAATACTTTATAGTTTTTGTATTTCTTAAACAAATTTTTATTATTATACACTTCAATTATTTGTCAATTACATTCAACATGGAATAAAAACTAATTATTTTAATTCGTTATAGTGTAGTAGAATAAAGATGTTTATTGTTTCAAATGCATTAAGGATAAGACAAGGATTGCATCGTTTCATGAAGAAAGACGAGCGTTTGGAATAATTTTTCAGCAGTCATAAAAAAGGTATTAGAATTTTTTTTCATGCTGGGAAAATTCACATCTGCTGTGATTCATTTACATTTTGTTTCATTTTAGGAAGAAAATTAAAAAAAAAATCAAACAATGAAGCGATAATGAATAGCGATCCAAATAATAAAGAAATAGTTATTGGCTTAGTCTCGAAGAGAAAATTGACATTTTTGTTTATTTTAATCATGTTAATATCGTTATTCTTCACGTTCCATGTATTGTTGTATGATTCAACGCTTTATTCCATTCAGGTATGTTTCAAAAACTAACGATTAGCAATAAAATTTGTTTTAATTGCTCTTTTCCTGCTTTTTTCTTTTTCTCTACACGCACATAGGCAGCAACAATAATTTCAAGTAATAAGATAATACCAACGATAGCACCGCATTTCAAGAAACAAGTAAAATTCTCACCATATCACATACATTTCCCAAAAACTAGTAGAAAACTTCCACAAGTGAGTAATAAAAATCTTTTCTACACTTTTATTGAATAATGAGAGTAATTTCAATTCATTTAGTGCTTAATCATTGGTGTAAGGAAGTGTGGTACGCGTGCATTATTGGAAATGTTAAATCTTCATCCACGAATTCAAAAAGCAGCCGGTGAAGTACATTTCTTTGATCGAGATGAAAATTATGAGCGTGGCCTCGAATGGTATCGTAAGAAAATGCCTCATAGTTTTCGAGGACAAATTACGATTGAAAAAAGTCCAAGTTACTTTGTTACTCCAGAAGTAAATGAAAAATTGTCGTGTTTTAATTGAAATTAATTGGTGCGTGTGTTTTTAGGTTGCTGAAAGAGTTCGAGCTATGAATTCATCGATTAAATTGTTGTTAATAGTGAGAGAGCCAATAGTTAGAGCAATTTCTGATTTCACACAACTTCGTAGTCATTCTGCTACTGCGGTTCTTCCCACAAATCAACTTTCGCAAGCATCTTCATCTCCAAATAATAAGTAAGGCTTTTCTGAGCAATTTATAATGTGATTTTTCCTAAAATGTTACAACATGATTCCTTCATATTTTATAAATGGCGCCATTTTCAATTGTTCTAATTTTTTCTTTGTCAATAGATCGTTTGAAGAATTAGCTATTTTTGCTAATGGAACAATCAATATTAATTATCGTCCACTCGCATTGTCAATCTATCATCAATATACATGTAAGCTATTTAAAAATAATTCTTGTTTTGTAATCAATCACGATTTTTAGCCATAGTTCATAAGTCTATATAGACGAATATTAAAAAAGAAGCATAACATATTGTCTCTATTATAAGAGCCGGCTCTTATTCTCGAATCTCCTTCGAGTCCATTATATTAGTGCATTCGAATTGCTTTGCGGTTCCTCTTTTGCAAACACACTAACTATTGAAGAATAAAATACCAAATTATTGAATAATGAGCATCGAAACACTTGAAAACCTTATTGAGTATTGAAATACTCAAACACTTAGTGCTGAGCACTGAAACACTCAAACATTCGAGCTGAGCACTAAAACACTTAAAGAAAATTATAAAGCACTCTGTTTCTTTATTTAGTGTTTGATATTGCTCAAAGAGTAAACACTGGTAAAAGCTTTATGTTTTTCATTTCAACTGTTTTTTCAGATTATTAATTTTTTGATTTCATTGAAAAATCTTTGATTCGAGCATGAAAAAGATGAAGAGTTCGGCATTATGCTGATAAGAAGAAGAATTATGCGCATAGTTTTCTTCTTCTTATCTTCATAATGCCAAATCCAAAAAATGATATCATTTTTACTTTTATACTACCATTTTGTTGATCTGTAATAACAAAAATTCGCTCAAAACATGTATTGTGCATCTATACTAATTAATTTCTGATTTTCCTTATTTTTCTTACAGTAAGATGGCTTGAAGTCTTCTCAAGATCGCAAATTTTAGTAATTAACGGAGATCAATTGATAACCGATCCAATTTCTCAAATTAATAGAGTTCAAGACTTTTTAGGACTTGAACGTCGAATAGGAATTGAGAATTTTTATTTTAATAAAACGAAAGGTTTTTATTGCCTTCGCACTGAAATGGGTGATAAAAAATGTTTGAAAGAAACAAAAGGAAGAATGCATCCAAAGGTCAATGAAAAGAGCATTTCAATTTTAAGAAAATTTTTCGTTGAACATAATCAAAAGTTTTATGATCTCATTGGAGAAGATTTAGGTATGGACAAAAATATTTAATTATAATGAAATTTTTATTGATTATTGAAAAATTATTTTTTAGGATGGCCAGAAGAGTAAATTTACTTAAACAAAAAAGACAAAGCATCAAGATGCAAAAAAAGAAAAAATTTTAGCTAGAAATTAAAAATAAAGTTTTGTGAACTGCAACACATACATATCAATGAAAAGAAATGATTTTTAAATGACATATCAAATTACCAGACATATCAATTCTTTAAATGAAGAAAAAAGAGATAAGATGAAAAAAATTTATTTAAATGTATTTAAGAATTAATAAAGTTTTCGGAAAATGATGAAAAAAGAATAAGAGAAAACGTGTTTAATATTTTTTTATTATTCATTTTTATTTATGTACTTCAAACACAAAAAAAAAGATTTCACAATAGGAAAAGAACATCTTACAGCATAAATGGATTAACCGATTAACCCCTACAGTTGATCAAGAAATATGACTTTTTTTTATCTCATGTCAGTGTGTGTTTATGTCTCAAATTTAAAACTGCTGTTGTTAATTTGTTTTCACTTAAAACTTTTAATAGAAATCGGTTAGAAACAAGTTTTATATATCATTAGAGAGCTAGAACTCCCTACTTGATGAATGAAAAGTAAATGATAAGTCAAAGCTTTAATTTTTTTCCAAAACTGAGCCAAATTTGAAAAATCTGACTTTATTGTTTTTTAGCAAATTTCATCAAAAATTGAAAATATTTTAAGCTTTAGCTTATCATTTACTTATTATTCATCAAGTAGAGAGTTCTAGCTCTTTAATAATATATAACACTTGTCTCTAGCTGATTTCTATAAAAAGTTAAACAAATTAACAGTAAACAACAGTTTTTAGCAAATCCTAGTCAAGTCATATTATGCCAAATGGATCTTAAAAGTACGGTAGGTTATTAACTTGATAAGAACAATATATCGATATTTCAGTTTTTTTAAACAATGATCTATAATTCACCATCACAAAGCTTAATTTAAAAATTGTTAAATGCCATTTTTTACTTTTTCCTCTTTTTTTCTCTGTCTCTCATAATCCAATTAAAGTTAGGAAGTAAGTATAAGTTTTCTATAATATAGTATATACATCATTATCATCTCATGTTAGAGCTTTTAGAGTTCTGCTGATAATATATTTTTTTTACGATAGCTGGGACACGCTCAAAAACAATAGAGAAGAATTTTTATGTCGCTTTTAAGCATGTCCCAGCATATAATTTTCCCATCATGGATATATTATAATCATCATCTTCTTCTTCTCTCTTATAAAAGTCCTGAGATTTAGAAATTCTCTCAGATTGCAAAAAACTCATTTGATATTTTAATAGTTCAATAAAGCATGCCATTTATTTAAAATTTGTCGTATTGTTGTTATTTGTTCCATGCTGACTGTTGCTATTACGCTGTGAAGATCCATTTCCATTAGTTGCTGTTGCTGCTGTTCCATTTTCAGTTGTATTTTGATCAGATCTTGGTACCAAAACTACCGAGCCATCAGCTGATTGTTGTAAACTATACTGATACGAGCTATATGGATTTCCATCAGGATCTCGTAAATTTGTAAACACATGTCGATACAAAGCAGCAAATTTATCCTTAATTCGTCTACGTTCTGTCAAAAGCATTTCCCGTTCACGTAAAAAGCGATCTTTTCGCATCTTCATATCTTTCACTTCATCAGCCAAACATACAATTTGATCAAGTTTACGTTTGCGACAATTTTGTGCGGCAACTTTGTTTTTGCCACGACGACGAATATCTCTTATCAAAGACAACTGATTTTCACTCAAATCATACTTTGATAAACGCTCATTGAATTCATCCATTGGCAAGTTTATAATATCATGAACCTAAAGTGTGTTAACAAAAGAAAAGATAAAATAAAAATTCTAAAAATAAAAACATGAAAATTTTGTTTTTATTACCGAAATTGGAATTTGCAAAGCTCTTGCACGTTTCTCATCACGTGTCATATGCTCTTCATCGCTTTTCTTTGCTTTTTTATCGCGCATTTGTGGCTTGGGATTTGCACCGTTATTATTTGGCAATTGTTGTGGTGTCGGATGAGGCGGCATTGTATACGTGTGATTATGATGAACCAGTTCATGACTTGGCAAACCATTTGTATTCTTATGACGATGATGATGTGGAAAATCAAGTGAATACGAATATTTTGTTTCTGATTCAGCGAGTGAAGGTGGAGGTTTGATAACACTTGCTGCTGCTGCTGCTGCAGCTGCTGCACTAGATGAAGCTACACTATTGTTATATGCATCATATGGTTCATATTTGATTGGAATATTTGGAATGGAGTCTGTAGAGCTGCTATGAGAAAGTGATGGTGGTGGTAAAATTGCATTTTCATGTGCAAATCTTTTGCCATACATTTGATGTTTCTTTTGTGCCACTGGTTGTCTGTTTGCATCAAGCATACGATTATTATTAAATCTGTAGTCGTAAGGTCCCACTAGTTTTCTGCTATTATGAGAAAAGTGAAAGAAAATTTAAATAAATTGTGCTCAAAAAAGATGAAAGAAAGCAAAAGAAACTTACGAATGATATTCCTGTGCTGAGTCACTTCCTGCTTCATTCCATTCACCATCTGAGAGTGATGCAACGCGCTCTGATCCCATTGAACTTACTGCACTGTCACTTGAGGCATCAAGACGATCACCTGAAGCTGCATGTTGCTGTGCTGAAATTGTTGTACTTGCAACTGATCCAATACCAGATGATAAATTTGTTGGCATATGTGAACCCAACAATGTGTTATTGAAATGTGGATTTGAAGCTAAAGCCGATGAATTAGTGCAGTTGCTATTCTGATCCAACATACGCATTGTGTACATACCTGTTTGATAAAAAAGAAGAATAAAATGAGATTAGAAATTTTTATTTTATCTTTAGAAAGCAGTTTAGGGTTTCTAGAAAATTGTATAACAGTAAAACAGCTGCGAACTTTTTTCAAACTAAATTTATCATTGGAAACTTTTAGATATCTTTTTTAAGACTTCAAGTCTTTTATGCAAGCAATCTAATACATTACTTTTGGCGACCAGAGCTGTAAAAGTATAATCTATTTTTCAAAAAGGAGCAAATGACTACAGTGGCCATTTGGATACTTTAGCCAAACAGCTACTGTAATCACTGCCTGCTTTTTGAAAATTAGCTTTTGACTACAATATCCATTTGGCTCTTGGTTACGAATCAGTAGTTTAACAACTCTGTTTATGTCATTTATTCTCGTTCACTTTTAATTGCATGTTCTTTAAATCTAATTTAACGGTCATTTCAGATTTGAATTTTGACCTTGATCTTGACAATTTTAGGAAAAAGTTTTTACAATTTTTAATTTTTCTACAATTTACTTGCGTTTGTTTTATGTAAAACAGAATAAAGTTTTGACTAAATAAAGCATAATTAGAAAGTTTCCAATAAAATAGACCAACTTAAGTGTTGAAATATAGATATAAATATCAAATAACAGCTGTTTTTTAAAATCACTGTTTGTCAGAAACTCTAAATGAATGTTGTAGCAATTTGCAATATTTCTTTCATCATTTACCAAGTAAAGTAAATGTTGATAACATTTTAAATAAAAGTTACTATTCTTAAACACACTTTAAAACTCTTCACTTATTTTTATTTTGTACAAGTAATTCAAGTCTTTGCATTTTTCAGTTTTATTTTTTAATCGCCAGTTTATCTCTTATTTTTTTCATTTATCACAAATTTTTTAGTTTATTTATCAATAACAAGTATGTCTGAATAATACAACATTTGCACGGAATCAAATGAAATTTAAACTGTAATTTTCAAGTAACGGAACTACTTGCAATGACTTGCGACAGTCTTGCATCTAAAAAATTAAATTCTAGAGAAGATATTTGCTGTTCTCTTTCTTTTTTCTTTCCTGAGTGACTTTTCTATTTTTTTCTACCACACAACCTTCGATATCTTATCAATATAAGTAATTTTTGTGCTGATAATACGAATCAAATGTTTACACTTATCGCGCGATAATGACAAATGCTTTTTTTACTCGTTCTATATGACGAAGGCAAAATTAAAGTGCGAATTCTAAAAAAACTTGGAAAGTTTGCAAAAAGCTCGCTTTTATCTATCTATTTTTGTTTTGATAGCACGTGGCAAATCACTTACCTTCATTCACTGCCATATCCATAAGCTGTAAATCTTCATCATTGAAAATATTCAAAATACCGTCGCTTGGATGGTTCATTTCAGCAGTTTGCTGCTGTGAATAAAGTAAAAAAGAAAATAAAATCTGACTCATTCAGCAATTATTTAATGATATTTACCGAATAATACATCAAATCGTGCTCCATTTTGTATGCTGAATTTCCTGCATCAGTTTCCGATGTAGAATTTGATGTCAAATGCATGCTTGTTGCCACGGCTGATCCCAAATTTGAACTATATGGCTGCAAATGATGCGAAGTTGTTGGTTGCGATGCAATCTCTGCCAATGACGCATTGTGTAAGACTGAATGTGAGTGCGGATGAGCAAATTGACTATGCTGACCGTGTGACATTGGACCACTTGTCTAAATTTTAACAAAAGAATTGAATTTTTAAAGTCGAAAAGAAAAGAAAGATTGAAATTACCTGATAGGGATAGTGTTGAGAGTAATGAACAGCAGCAGCATGTGAGCCCATGTCTGTCATGCCCATAGCAGGTGGAAAGCTTAATAAATTTGCCAAATCTTGCCAACGTTGTTCCATAGACATTGTTCGGCCTATTGGAACTCGTCCCTATTGTTTTTAATTTAAAATAATTTTAATTTGTTTAGAATAATCTTAAAAATGACGACGACAACTTTTTCTTTGTGCTACTAAGACCAAAATGAATGATAAAGGTCGTCTCTGTATCGTATGTAAAAAACAATCAGACTCATGAAGTGTATCGTTCACGAATTTTTCATTATGTAATTAATTAATAATACCTTTACAAAGTGCATATCTACATATCTATTAATTTTGCGATTCAAGGTCTCAGGTCAGCCGAAAAAAAAATAACAAACATTTATTATAAGTTTGTATTAAAACCTAACTTCTCTCTATAATTCATCTCTGCGTGTATTATTTTAAATGTATGCTTTTTTTATGAAACAGTTCATTATATTTTTCGTTCAGAATTTTTCGAGTTTCCGCTTTTAAGAAATTTAAGGTTTTTAAATTGTTACTCGTGCGACAGTCAGTCAGTCACTAGTAGCTTGTACACAAGAAAACAATCATTATAAAAAAATATTTAATAACTCTCTAAGTAAATATTGAAGAAATCAATGGATTGAAATACTATAATAACCGTCATTTTAAATTTAAAATGATTTTAAGTAAACTGTGATAAATTCTTAGAACTCGAAAAAAGATCACATAAGATCATTCAAGATCAAATAAGATCAATTTTTAATTTCTAATAAAATGATATAGAGCGCTCAAGAAAGTCTTATACTATCACATTTTATCATTATATAGCGGCATATTAAAATTCAAGAGTCTATTTAAGCAAAAAATTGCGAAATTTCTTTTATGTTTACATTTATTAAAAATTATAAATTTTATTTATTCTTGATTTATCTATGAATAAAACGCTTTTAAAAATAAATAGAGCATAAATTAAAGCGATATTCTGTAGTGTAGTTCGGTCACAAAATATTAAAAATAAAATTTTGGAAGATAGAAAGTTCATTAAAGACAAAAGCTTTGATTACTATTTCAAAGTAAAAACATCTTTTCTCTAAATAATTAACTTTATTTATTAGAATAAAAATTTAAACCAATTTCAATACTTCAACAGAATGAGATTGTAAAAGTTTCCGCCGACGGGAACTCATGAAACTCATTTATCCTTTAATCATGATGATTGGGAATTTTTAAATAGAGCTAAACAACTGCTTTTGTGCAGTTTTGGTGACTTTACAGAAACACAGGCGATAGAAATGATTATTGAAAGTAAGTATGACTTGTCCTAAGTTACAATGAAATGAGAAAAATGTTAAATATTTGCAAATTTCTTTACTTTCAATTTTTAGAGTTTTCTTTCTGATGTGAATGATATTTCGTTGAATTCTAAGTCCAAAGTGAATATTAAAGACATAAATTGATTATCTATAGGAATATAACTTATCTTACGAGAAATCTTGATTACATACTTGCCAACTGTCAACTCATAACTAACTAAAAAAGTGACTTCCTCGAATTAAGTAAAATTTTCTTTCTCTCTTTTGTTATTTTAGGGACTTTTAGAGAATTAAATATGAAATCAAAATAGAGAAGTTGCCACTTCTCAAACTGTTTCTTCATTCACTTTTTTTTTGGGTGAAATTTTCAAGTGTTTACCTTTAGCATTGTAAGAATAAAAAAAAATACTTGAAGACTAAAAAAAATAATAATTCTTCAAGAAGGGACAGATAGAGCGAGAGAAGAAGGTGTAATTATTGAAGTTGTTTGTTTAAAAAATTCTCTTTCACTCTTTTTTTTTTTATTTTCGAGTGCTTATTTTCAGGAGAAAGACGACTGAATTAAATGTTTCATGTCTCCACTCATTCGTTGTTCAATTTCTACGTTTATAATAGTTCATGGCTTTCATAAATGTCAGTTCGAAAGAAAGTGAAGTGTTTGACTCACAAAATCATTGGTGCATAAGACCATAAATGCAAAGCTATTCATATGTTTGCCCATGAAGAAGTTTGCAGATTGTAATAAAACTTTCAAGTATTTAAATAGGTAACAAATGTCATGACATGAGCAAATAAAGAATTACACAATCAAGAATGAAGACAAATTGAAATTTGAGTAATATCCAAGAAGTGTGAAGCTATTTTGTACCTGCTTGTCAAATAAATGGAGGAAAGTGAAATGTTTTTCTTGACTAAGCAATATAAATGATGACATTCTGTGGCTTAGCTCTTTTTCCTATTGTAATATCAAAACAGGTAGCTTGTTTTACTGTCACCAACTTCTTTTCTTAAAAAGCCAACACTTTTATAATCCTTTTTTTGTTTTGCAGCCATAACAAATTGCATTCTTGGTAATAACTTCATTAAAAATTCTAATCCTTTACTCTAATTTGTGTTGTTGTCGTCTTTAAAAGTTAAAAGTTTTTCTTCTTTACCTGATATCCACTCTGTCGATAACTGTTGACACAATGTGCATAATTTTGTGCAGCAGGTTGACGCGGATGTTGAAAATGTGATGATGGTGGTTGCAACATCATGTCGCCAAGTAAATCAAGATTTTCTGCTTCGTCTAATAGAATCGATAATGATGAATTTAAATCCTCGAGGAAATCATCTTCCTTGCCAGGCTCGAAATCAAGCTTCAAATTATTCTCGAGAACTGCCTCAAGATCATCGGCTTTCTCTTCCTCGCCCTTTGCTTCGTTGCTCTCTTCTGATTCTGCGTTCTCTTTTTCTTTCTCCTGTGGGAGTGGTTGATGAGAATTAATGATTGTTCATGTTCAAGTATGTATTGTCAAGATGAAAACGAAGAAGAAAATAAAATTCATTTTTTATTTCTTTTTTGACTTACACTTATATCATTAACATCCACCAGCAAGTTATCGTCAAAGAGCAAATTCTCTAACTCTGTGTTATTATTTCCAGATGGACTGAAAATATACTCTCCTGTTGAAGTGAAAAGTTGAAAAATAATTTTAGTAAAATTATCAAAAGAAACGATTTTATGTCAACAAAAAGTTTGAATTTCTATCTGTTATTAATTTTGTAATTATTTCAATTCTATTTCTTTTGCCTTAATGATAACATGAAAATAGATTCAATTAAGTTAAAATGGCACCTTCTACCAAGAAATGATAGAAAATTTCAATGTTGAAAACAAATCATAAAATTGCTTATTTGTTACTTAGAATCTGCTTATATTTGGTTTATCCATGAATGTTAATGAATAATATTGCTTAGTCAGAGCTTAAGTATCATTTTCAAATCTAAATTCATGCAAAATAAGGATTTAAAAATTTTTTGTTTTAATGTTTTGTGATAAAATGTTACAAAACAATCGAAAATGTTGCATGACAAATGAAGCGAATTCTTCGTCTCAGTTTTCAATCCCCTAAAAAAAAGTCCAATATTAGACCATTTTTGCAAGCTTTACGTTACAAATATTTATAAAACTTTTTAAAGAGTTTTTATTTCTAAATGTTTTCACTTCTTATTTATTGATTGCAATATATTGTGTCATAAATTATATTATGAATCACAATCTTCAATTAAATTCAATTATTTCTTTAAATTTTTATTTGAAAACAAGATTTAGGGGAATTTCTGAGCATATTTGACAAAAAGCATTCCCCTGGATTTAAATTTTAACGGCCAAATAGAAAATTGAAATACTCTTTTCGCTTGAATAAGTTTTTCCTTTTATTTAAATTTTCGAAGTTAATTTTGTATGGAATTTCAAACGAAAATGACTAAAATTTGAAGTCGTTCAAATGCTAGGATATATTCTTATAATCGAGAGAAGAAGAAGGTAGATTCAGAAATTTTATTTCTTCATTGCAAACTTAATTAAACTTAAAATCCAATCTATTCCGTCGGATGTAAGAAGAAATTTTTGTTTCTTCTCCAAGCATTGAAATCTAAAATGTTTAAGTCTAATAGAGCACATTTTTGTATTATTTAAATGCAATTATATTCATTTATAATTGGGAGGAATAATGTAAATTAGAGAAATACAAAAAATATTGAATACAAAGAAAGCAAGAGAAAGAAAAAATTAATTCAATAATGAGCCATAAGCAAATATGGTATTTGTAAAAAAAAAATCGATCGTTAGTATTTATTGAATGAGAGAAAAAGTGCAAGAGATAAAACAACAACTAATGCTGAGTTTTAAAAAGTCACACCATAATTAAAGTGATCATAGAATCGCAATTACACACTATTGTATAGAATGAAGGAATAAAAAGTACAAAATCATTCATATTCAATGTGTTAGTGTATAGTGAATGAGCAAGTATTATGTGAATGTACTTAGATGTCAAATATTTTCAGAAATTCATAGCCGATTGAGTGTCAAAACAATTATTTCTCAGCACTTTTTTTCGACATTGCGATGATGATCAGATTTGATAGCTAATTCATTAGAGTTTATCGATCAATGATTTTTGAAAATGTTTGTGTTAGTCAGCTGTCTTTCTCTTATGCAAAATATTTTACTTGTGTCAATTAATTTTATTTTATAACTGTCATCATAAATTTGAATTTTTCTATAGTAAGCTGTGTTTTCCTTTGTTTACTTTAGTTAAATTTTAAAACTTTAATTGTGAATAAATCAAAGTAAACAATTTTTAATTTCTTTCGCTCATTCAATTGTTCTTCAACTTTATTTTTAATGAAGTTTAAATTAAAAAATGCAACCGCAGCGTGTAATTTGTCTTATGCAGCTAATATCACGAGAGCAACACTCATTTCTTTAATTTTTCTCTTCCTTATGTTCCTTTCTTTCTTTCATCACGACAGCGAGTGAATATATAATATTATATGTCGGAGTTTGTTGGAAAAGAATAATAATATGAGAGAAATATACAAAGGAAACACCGCGCGGTGCCAACAAATACAATTTTATTCACAGTGTATAAAAGAAAGAAAGAGAGACGAAGAAAAAACAGCCATTTTGTGTGTTATAATATTTTTTGTATCTCTTCTTGAAAAATCTTTCTTTCTTTCTTTCTTTCTCACTCTCGACAAAAAAGTCATTAATTTAAAATTCCTTTTTTGATCAATAAATAAAATTTTTTCTTCCATTTTGTATATTCGATAATAATAAAATAAATTTCCCTTCTATTCTGTTGATATTTCTGATAGAGACATATGCATGCAATCATTATGAAAATGCAGGAAATTTCAAGGGTCAATAAATTGAGCAAATATAAGGGCAATAATGGCCTATTCCATAATGGCGTTTAGCACTGTTTAACATTCTGTCAATTGCTGATAAAGGTCAAAAACTCATGTGTGACGGTTGACAATGTCTTTAATTGAGCAATTTTCTTCAAATTTAATTAATTCGTAAATGTGTAAATCTTAATTGACTAAATTTTTTTTGTGCCTGCACGATCTTCAACCTTTCAAAAATTTGCTTACAATAGGCATGGACAAATGAAACAGTTAAGTGTGTTAGCTCATAATTTGCATTTGTTTTCTTTTTTCAAGAAATAATCTCGAGATTAAAATGATCATTTCAGTACATACAACACAAACCGACTTAGAAAAAAAATTAGAATGTGCCGACTCATGACGCATGTGGATCACAATATCTCCTATTGCGTTGAATCAAACTGAATTGTTCGAGCTAACAATAATAATGAACTTCAATGATCGCAATCAAATCTATAATTTCAATTTTTTGACATTTTAAATTTTAGCAAATTTTCTTGTTTATAAACAATTGAGCAGAAAATTTTCTTTTTAAAAGAATTTTCTGTTTAACTGTCATTTATTATTTGAATTATTTTACTTTAAATGCGCTTACTACGAAAGTTAGTTTTTATAAAAACTTTCAAAGCCAATAAATTGTTTTATCTTCTGTAACAGAATTAAATTATTAAAATTAAACTTAAATCGATTTAAGAACTTCAATATAGCTGAAAGTCATCATGAACAGCAGCAGTGTTATCATATTATGTCGATACAAAGTCATTTAAGCCATTCAACTTTCATTTGGTCATCACAATCGCAGATAATGTCACAAACCTATCAACGTATGTTTCTTTCACTAAATTAAGCATCAGATTGAATGTATCAATGTATGAAGAGCATTGTGTGAGCGGCTATATGAAAATCCAATTAATATACTTAACGTTTGATTTCATTATTTATTTAAATAAGATTTGTAGCCATTTCGAGACAAAAATCTTTCATTCAATGCTTTGCAAGTGAGCGAGAGAGAGAAAAATATAACAATCAACAATCATCGAGTCTTATTTTATAATCGAATTTTTCTTCTTCTCTTTCATTTCTTCATTTCATTTGACTTATCGATGGAATGCTTGATGCTTCGAACAATATAAATATTTCTTCATATTTCATTTGATGAAGAATGACTGAGAGCTAGCCATCGAACATGAGACGAATACGAGAACAACATATATAAAAAAAGAACTTCGTGAAGAATGGAGAACGTGCTGACATTGGTATTTTAAAAAAAAAGAGCCAGAGAGAGAGAGAGAGAGAAGAAAGATTATCTGCGAAAGACATGTCTGCTTGATTGAAAATAGGGAAAGTCTTCACAGATATATATTTACAAATGTGTATTGTGTGTATGTCTGTATAAAGCAATGCGCAAAGCTCAAGAGAATCAAATGGCTATGCCGCCAGATAATTTACTCTTTTTCATCATTTATTTTTCTTTCGAATATCTTGAAATAAACTTCTTTTTTACATTTTATGAGAAGTGTATTGGCTTTTGAAATTAAACTGAAGAGATCTTCGAGTATTAAGCAGAAATAAGCAATAACTACTCTTTAATTTGTTGTGTTGTGTGAAACGTGAGGAATTCTCTTCATCTTTTTTTTGACCTGTCTAGTCTGCATTTTAATCTTTCTTTCATGTTTGCAATTGAGATCTGAATGTGATGAGTGAATTTATATTTCTTATATTGATTGATATCGGATTTGTGTGTCTCTCTTGCTGTCTGTAATTTGAATCTTCTCTTTATGACTTTATATTTGAAGTTTATGAAAGATTATCGAGCAAAATTATAATTTCAATAAGGATTGCGAGCTCTTTAATCTTTGAATAACTTTGATTAAATTATTTAAAGCTTAATATATTCTAAAATCATGGTAAATTACAATATTCTTAGTAGTTTCTGTCGTTAAAATAAGAAGTTCGTAATTGTTTCATGTTGCATATTTTAATTCTACCTTTTATACTTAAATATCGTAAATACTCAATATCTAGCTTTATAATATTATCTTTTTGGCATAAAAACATCAAATAAGTGACTAAATATCTTAAAAATTTTCAAGTAACAAAAACAATCACAGTTTTTAAATTTCTTTTATGATTAAAGAAATTTGAAATTTTAACCAAAAGAAAGACATCTAGATGGATAGCTTGTTTCATTTCATAGCTTCTGTATCACTTTAATTATTTACAACACTTGAAAAACATAACTAATTGGACAATTCCACAAGTGACAAAATTTTACAAAAAAATTCTAATTTTCCATATTTCCTTTTAATTACTTGCTTTCAATCTAACACCGTAATTTGAATGATAAAAACTAACTACATTATAATGTAAACCATTTTATATTTGCTGAAAGCATTAAATTTGGCCGAAAAATGTTTACTGAAAAAAGTCACTAAATAACAAAATTTTATTTTTCGAATATCAAAATTTTATTCAAAAATTTCAAATTTTTCGAAATTTCAACTGTCATTTTAACGAAAGAAACTAATAAGACAAAATATTCAGTAAATATAAAATCAAAGAGCTTCAAGTCTTAAATTCAGCAAAGATTTCTTTTTTTAATCCAATATGATTCATTCTTTATATAAAATTTAAAACATTCAGGATACACCAAGTCTCTATCTGACTCAATTTTCATGAAGCAATTTTGATTGATTCATAATAGCTTAATTGACTCATTTCAAAGAGCTTTCAATATTGCCGATCCGAAGACTTAAATGCTTCAAATTTCTTAGAGATAGAAAAAGAAAATAAAATTGACCAGAAGGCAAGAAAGTCTTTTATTATCTTGAAATCATAATTTTTTTCTGAAAGGTAAAAGGTTTCCAAGAATTTAAAATGAAATGTCAATAATTTTTTAAACTAATGGTTTTATTTCACCTATTTCAAAGGAAAGGGATTTCATAAATTTCCCTCAAAAAAATGTGTGTTTGAAAAATGCATAATTCTTATGATTAATGATTGCAAAAATATTAATGGCATCAAATCCATTTTTCATATTTCTTCAGGCAACATTTATGAATAGGATTTTTGATTTTTGTACATTGTGCGTGCATCTAGGCATGAAAAGCAGAAAATTGACTTGAATTACTTACCCAGAAATGTATATAACTATAAGAGTCCTATATTAAAAGCCTATTTTACTCAATTCTTTCATTTAACTTTTTTAATTAATTATTTTCTCTTTCTTTCTTTTCTTTTCTTCTTTTTCTAATTAATCAACGTGAAAATGAAAGCTTTTCCAAACTTTCTTCTTTCTCTTTTCTTTTTATTATTATAATTTAACAATCACGCACTTTAATCCTTGGATTTTTATTCTTATTGATTTTTCTATTTTTTTAGTCACATTAATTTTATTTTTAAAACTTTTCTTTCTTATAATTCATTTATTTTATACTTTTTTCAAAAAATAAATCTTCCGAAACGATTTTGTGCGAGCTTTACCATCTACAATTTGAAGCAAACTAATACTATACGAAAAAAAAGTATGTTTAAGATCTTTGAAAATCTTTATATGTCCATGACACTCACACAACAGAAGAATATTTGTGTTAAAACAAAATGGGCTTGGTTCGTCTGTATATACAGCAAAAGAGAGAAATACAACTAATCATATAATATAAAATGATACCCCTTGTTGTGAGAAATTACACAATACATTGTATATGTGAGAGAGAGAGAAACAGAAAAAAAGAAGGCGGATGGTAAATTGCTCTTGCGCTTCGCCATCCAACCAATCGCTTGAAGTTTTTTTTTGTTCCTTCTTCTTGTCACATTCACAACATTCAACAACTCACACAAATAAAAATTAGCTACAATATCCATTTCATAGTCTTTTTATTTCTATATGAGAGACGCGTTTTTTAGTTGAAAAGATACATATATAGCTTTGTCGGAGCTCGCTGACGATGATAAATGATGGCTTCATATAAAATGGATAACCGAAAAAGAAAAAATAAAAGAGAAGTATAATTCAAGAAGAAAAAGTTATTTAATTATAATGAAAAATTCTCTTTTCTTCTTTTTTTTTCCATTCTGGCATGCTACACTTATCGTTGCTGCTGCCTCAAATGAGAGGAGAGAAGAAAAAATAATTAAAAACAACCGCAAAATGAACTGAATTTCGAAAAAGAAAAATAAAATAAGAGGGAAGATGCAAGGGAAGTTATATTTTGAGAAATATAATTAAAGGAATAAAGCTAAAGATTTTGCTTGATTAAACTTTTAGAAATTTTCAAGCGGAAAACTTTGACGAAATATTTCAACATTTCGTTATTCTTTCGTCAAATTTTTGTAAACAAAATTTTCACAAAATTGAATTTAAAGAATTTTTTCAGCTTTTATACTACTAAAACTACTTTGATGTCATATCAAAGTAATCACTAAACATTATATCACTAAAGAATTATTCTGATTGCACAGTTAGAGCGAAAAAGCTATAATTGTTGAGAAAATCTGAATTTATTTTTCTTTCGTTAATTTTCGCTATTCTTCGTCAATTTTAGCTTTTTCGTCATTTTTGTTTTTCGTTAAAATTTGTTTCCCCTTGAAAATTTTTCCCTTAATGTAAACAAAGAATTTAAATTTTTAAAAACCGTTAATTTTCATTTAACCTCATTTAATCAAAGTAATTACACCTTGACAGACATGCATCATATTGAAGAAGAAATTAAGTAATCTTTATGGTTGGTACACCCAACGAATTGCTCAAAAAAAAGAAATAATGAAAAACTTAAAACTTCAAGTACAGGCAATTTACTTTATAATTAAATTAATCTCTGCTGGATGCTTTTTCAATTATGTGTATAGCCAGCTAGTGGTTGCGCTTTCAATATAAAACAGCAGGTTCGCTTTCGCATTTTGGATAGAGAGAAAGCTACGCTATTTTCATCACTAAAATTGATCTCTCTGTAAGATCTCTTTAATCTCGCGCCATTGTTCGAATTAAATTTACTCCTATTCATTCGCTATTGATAGCCATTTTCCGTTAAAATTTAATTTATTGAAGAATTTTTAATAATAATTGTGAATAGAGGTAATTTTCTTTCTTTCTCTCTAGCTAAGCTTTGGATTGGATTTTTTTATTTAAGAAGTAATTTCGTAGATTTGTGTGCGACTCTCATGATGAATGAGTTAATGGTCATTTATTCATTTGAATACAAGTGCTTGTAATTCACATCAATGCTTTTTCCTTCTTCTTCTTCTTTTCTCATAGCAAGTAAAAAAGAAATTAAAAAATTGAGATTAATTTATGCAGAAATAAAGGCGAACACTTGAAATAATGTTAAACAAGCATAATTATAGACAGAAAAGAAACAATATAAAAATTTAAAATGGTTTTATGAGAGATTTTTAAAGTTTTCAAAGGATTTTGACGCATTTTTCTGAACATTTTTGAATGTTATTTCATAAATTTTGATTAAATTTACAATAAATAATGACATTAGAACATTTATTGATGTTATTTGGACAATTTATTGTGGAATATAAGGAATAGATAACTAAGACAAAAGGCGAATGGACGAATTTTTATTGTTTCTAAACATCAAAGTAAATATCAAAAAATAACTTCTTTATTCATTTAGAATCTGCTCATAGTTAGTTTATTCACGAATTTTAGTGTATAATAATGCTTGATCAACGCTTAAGTATCATTTTGAAGTTCAAATTCGTCCAAAATAAGGATTCTAAAATTTTAGCTTAATGTTTTGTGATAAAAATTTGTGAAACAACTGAAAAATGTTGCGTGACAAGTGGAAAACGAAAGAATCTCGCCCTTAGTTTACAACGCTCTGGTCTAATTTTTCATTCAAATTCTAATAAAATGATTACTTGATTTAGTTTAACTTCTGATTTCAGTATTTACAATTTTTGTGATTTCAATAAACATTTTTAAATACGTTTTGGACAATATACTTTATGAAAGTTTATTAAAAATGCAATAAAATGATTACTAGAAACATTTTCCCTTCTTATTTTATTATCTAAGTTTCATAAATTAAATTTAATGAATTTTCTTGTTCTAAATCTCTGAATCTCTTTCAAAGCTTCAAAATATTGTCAATTAATCTTCAAATTTAGATTATAGGTGATATAAAATACTTTTAAAATCGCCAAATATCAAAAAGAAAGGTAAAAGCAACAAACTGTAACTTTTCGAAAAACAATTTACATCGAAAAAATTTGCTTAAATGTTCATTAAAATCAATTGTGTGTATTTTATAAATCAGCATAAATACACGAGCGTTATATTTCCTGAATAAACACAAAAAAATACTCATTGTCGGCTGGCCCATTTTAAAAGAAAAGAAAAATTGATATATTTATCTTGCTGATCATAGTCAATTCAATTTCCAGAAATTGCTGAATGCGTACAATAGAGCTCATTCTCAGAGCGAGCAACAATGAATTGAATGAAAGTTATTCACTTTCATGTAAAAAATTACCAAAGTTATTACAGCATAATACATAATTTCAGAGTTGAATAAAGCAATAAAGAGACCAACTAGACATCTTCGAGACGAAAACGATTTAGTACAGTTATAAAATTATTCTCAAACCTAAGCGGAATGCTAGCAAGTAGAAAGAGTAAGAAAATTCATGATGACTTTATGAAATGCTGAAAGTATTTTGAAAAAAACGATGATAATTACATTATACACAAAAAAATGTATACCGGTAATAACAAAAAAAACTGCTACTGTAAATAGTACTCGTATATTAAATATAAGTTTTTTTTTTGTTAAATCATTTTGAATCTAAACGCATAAAATTATCCATGGTAATGGTTTTACTTCATTTTAAGAGAGTCTGTCTGGATCGAGTTTTTGCTCTCTCACTTCTGCTTTACCAATTATTTCGATCATTCATCATGATTTGTTAATTTTTTGATGTTAGAATCATCATTGAAAGTGAAATTTTATTTTATTTACTACTATATGTTGTGCTAATGCCAAGTAAGTGTTTGTGTTTATTATTATAAGGTCAGGTGGACAATTTGAGTTAGTAATTGACGTAATTAAAGTGTTTAGTGATTTTTTTACGATGACTACGCTTGCTAAAAGGAGTTTATTCAACTTTTTGTTTTTTTCACTATGAAGTTAAGAAATTTTAATTCTTCTGTTTTTGACTTCTTCTTTTGAAACTAACCGAAATTTAGTTCTGAAAAATTTCTTTTATCCTTTCGTCTCATCATCAAAAGTCCTCTTCATCAAAAAACATGTCAAAAATGTTGATTGAATAAAGAAGAAACAAATTTTTCTACCTGAGATAAAAAAGTAAAAGAATTATCAAGAGACTAAACGCCTTTTCACATATTGCTTTGACGCCTCAGGAGACAAAATATATTTTTAAGTCAAGCGAATGAGACAAAGATTTACACAAAAACTTCATTGATAAACATATAAAGAGACTTTTATTGACTTTAATCGTAATCCATCAAATTGTGTATTGACAAATTTTGACTTCTGGAATTTAACTGTATAATTTTTGAGAGAATGGATTACTTTAAATTGCGCAATGATGATAAGAAAATTTAAAAATTACTTGTTGTGGTGACTATTTTTAATTTAAATTGTTTACAAAATGATAACAAGATTTAAAATATTCCTATGCAATGACCTTACTTTTTAAATTGCAATTTTTTTTAGTTTTCATATAAATAAATGATTAAATTTATGGAAAAGTAAGACAAAGATATTTCGGTTAATCGATTTCTAAGAATATTGCGATTTTTGTAAGTAATTGTCGATTTTTTGAGATTTCTAAGAAAATTGAATTTCTTTCAAAATCTCAAAAATTAATCAAAACTTTGATTGTATTCTATTTGTATCTGATATCTTCATACTTATTGTTGCTATGTCTTGCAGTTTATAGCTATTACGAGTTTTCAATGAATTTCTATAAAATTTTAATTATTGTAAAATATAAACAAAACATTTGAAATATTTTGCAGAAACTTCTTCAACAATTTAAATTTTTAGTTGCAATATTATTCCTCAGATTACACATTTAAACCTTAAAACATATGTTAAGTCAAAAGACTTGAGTCTCATAATAAGTCACTGATTTAAAGCCGTTAATCAATAAGATGAATGTCTACATATGTACATAATTGAATCAGTCAAATAAAATTCTATCTAGCAATTGCAAATTTAGACATTTCAGAATGAAATAAATCATAAGTGCAAATAATTTTACTGTTTAGTATAATTCATCTAGTGAAAACCAGAAGTTTCTAGTTGCTTACTATAAAATTATGATTCATCTGCAATTTTGTTATTAAAATCTAAATAATCAGAGTATCTTTGACTTTGTGAAAAACTAAAATACTTTAAGAGTTAATTTTAAAATTAAATGAAATTTTTAAAGTAATTTCTAAATGATTTATTCATAATTTAAAAACTATTCCAGGATATTCTTTTTCTCTCTCACTGTTATTTAATCTCCCAAAGGAATCAGTAAAGAATTCAATCAAAAAACGAAATTTATTCTGTATTAATTTCAATAGCTTTTTAAGACTACCCAAATCGTTCACAAAGATCATTAATTTTATCCCGAGATCGTCCATTTTGTATATGAATATTCACAGACATTGAGATTGATATTTTTCTTCTCTTATATGCACACACGCCGATAGCAAGCATGAGAAACTTCATGTTCTTATTCAAATAGCAATTTATTCTTCCAATGTTCAAAATCTATTGTTTTAATATTAATAGAATAATATTTTTTTCCTATTCGGTCGTCGTGCTGTGTATTTGAGAAATGGATTTTTTGGTAAAGATAAATATGTGTGTGTGTGTGTGTATGTTGGTTAGATAGTGGAAAAAAATTATTTCATAAAGGCAGGCAAATATGGAAAGCATAAGTATTGCTTTTTCATTTTTTTTTTAAAGCAACCATCCATTCGAGATGAAAAATGATTCAAGAATTACGTTGCAATAAATAAAAATATTCCAAATGTTCCTTTTCATGAGCGAGCTCTGTACATAACGCATTGTTCTCTCTCTCCTTCTATCATTCGCTATAGCTTGCTACGTTTTTCTCTTTCTCTCTCTCTCTCTCTCTCTCTCTCTCTCTATGTGATGTGAACGCGATTTTCAATAATGGAAATTTTTGTTCTTTTAGATGAAATTTTTTCTCTTCTTTTAAATGAAATATTATTCTATGACAATAATAGAAGATTGAAAGTTATTAAGATTTTAAATAAGAAGAGAATTAAGATGAAAAATTAACAGTTGAAGAAATTTTAAAACTGGACTTTAGTTGATGGTTTAATTTACTTTTTAAAAGATTTTCTTAAAATATGAATTCTTACTTTTAAATATGTGCATTTAAACCAAGGCAAAGATACTTTAATTAATTGACGATTAATAGCAAATTTATAGAAAGCAGTTAGAAACTTTTATTTTTCGCTAAATAAATTTTACTAAAGTGTTTTGTTTACATTTTGTAAAAATGAAAATTCATTAAAAACTCGTAATATCTATCATAAAACTTCAAGATTTAGCCAGAAAAATGAACAATAAGTTTCAACTTAGCAGATACAAGTAGAATGCAATACAAAATTTCCCTAATTTTTGAATTTTTGAAGAAAATTCTATTTTCTTAGGCTTACTAGAAACTGCTTAATAATTGCAGAATCGACAAAACTATTCAAAATCGTAGATTAATTAGAGTATCTTCGCCTTAACTTAAACATTATATTCAAGTTTTTCATTTGCTCTTGCAATCGAGAGTATTCCGAAGTAGAAAGGGAAATATTTTATATTCAGCACACAAAAGAACTTTCTTCTTTTCTTCATTTTATCCTCAATTCATAGTCATCATATCAGGTATAAAGAGAGAGAAAAATGTGTACATGTCCTATGTGAATAATGGTTTTTAATGTCATAATTATATTTTTTAAATAAAAATCATTAATAAAAATTTCATGCCATGACTTTATTTTTATGTCATGCTCTTCAGATAGAAATTCAAAAGTGTCTTTAAATTAAATTATCTCATCTTATTCATTCTACACTCACCTGTCTCTGTATCAATAGTATATGTTAAATTCGGCCATGGTGTTTCATTATCGTTATCAACTTCCTTCTCTTCGGACTTCTAAAACGCATTAAATAGTAAAAACGAAAATTTCCATATTAGAAAAAGTAAGATATGAGAAAATAATTTTATTTACTTTATCTGATTTCAATTCTAGCAACGCTTTTAACTTTTCCACATCATCCTCCTCCTGTATGGAATCATTTTTCTTCTGTGTTGTTAAATCACTGTTTGTAGTGACGGAAGGCGAAGGATTATAGCCCAAATCCACATCCTGCTTCCACAGCACTTCAATTAAATCCATTTCCTATCAAAAAACAAGATATTTGTCATTTAAAACTGAAAGAAATTTAATTTTAGAATAGTTTACAGCTAGCACCTAGCTCAAATAGACTGAATATTTCATTTTTTGCATCAAATAAAGTTTGTAGCATTTATCTTCTATTTGCTGATAGCTGTTATCTGATAAGATAACTTTTTTTTACAATCACGAGAGAGAGATTGAAGTTTTCAAGAGTGAATATTCCCATGTTGATAATTTTTAATGTTTAATTAGTTTTTTGGGAGCTCAGTGAAATGAATTTTAAGAACAATTCTATATACTTCTTCAACATATCCTTATTTCTTCACTCGCTTATGTGCAAGTTTTTCTATGGGGTGTGGTTTATGCTATATAAAATGAAAATAAAGTTACGCCTCAAAAACATACACAAACATAAAATATGGAAAAAATGTTTTTGTGTGTATTTGAATGGATAAAAATCATTAATCTCTTCTCTCTCTACAACATTTTATATTATTAAACTAGCTTTTCGTGTCGATACATAATCAATTCAGTAAACTGATCCTTTTAGCAGAAGAATTTGATAGAAAAACTTTGTTTCATTCATAATGACTGAAAAGATAAAAATTGAAGTAACTGGAACATTCAAAATACTGATTGTAACTCAGTGTTCCTGTGTAATATTATTCATAAGCTTGTAATTATTGTAAAACGCAGTAAAATGTGAGAAATAATGAATTTTATTTCAATGTAATAATTTGTAAACAGTTTGGTGAATTTGAAATTTTTTTGATCGTTATTTTTAAGGGGAAGACAACTTTAACGAAAGTTTTTTTCTTCATTGTTTACACACAAAATTTTCGATGAATAAAATTTTCATGTTTGAGCTTCTCTAGTATTAGAGAAAACTTTAGTACAGTTTATAATTGACATTAAGAGTGAAATAAACCTTTTTTATCTTTTTCAAATAAACGTGAAATAAGAAATTTTATAAAATATTTTTTGTATCTTTTCAAATCTTTTGCATCTTTCGTTAAAGTTGTTTTCCCCTTAATTGTTATTTATAAACAAAAATGCGCTAAAATCACAAAAATACAAAGAATCTCTTTTTAGAAATGTGTGTGGGAGAAAGTAGCGGCTTTTTCTCTTATCTTATCTGATTAAATTTAACATTCAATATAAGTTACCCGCTGGGCGAAGACAGACAAGTGAAACCAAAATTTTGCGTCTTTTCAAAGTAAGATTTTTTCCTTTGAAAGTCAGTGACATCAATTAATCAAGAAAGTGAAGAGGCTGTCTTAAGTGCAGTGTGTGGGATTGAAAAAGAAAGAAATTAATGATGAATATAAACTCGATTATTGATTGTAAAGAGAGAGAAAGTGATTAATAAGAATCTAATAGTTGTTTATTACTATTATTCATTTGATCCTTGTTTGTCACGATCATTTAGACTTAACTAATATTTCTCATCAAAGATTGATTATCTATTGACATATAAACATGAAAAAGAAAGTCCTCTTAAGAATCGAGAACAAAAGGAGCACAGCCACTTTCTTTTTGAAAATTGAAAAAATATTTTGACAGGTTTTTCAATCATTTATCACTCATGAGACAAAAAAGTGACGATACCACCTACATAATGCGAAGAAAATTTTCAAATTTTAGTTTTATTTATCGTTGCCGCTTCTTCGATTATAAAACATGTGCAAATAGACAAAGACTTGTAAAATAATTTTAAATATAATTATCGAGCACTTAAAAAGAGGTGACGCGTCATTTACATAACTTTTTTTTCAATTGAATTAATCACTTTGCTTGTTCTCAATTCACATTTTGTTTTTGATTTTAAAGATTAGTTAGCAATCAAGCCAATTTATAAGTTGTATGTGTGTGCAGTTCATCGATATAAATAACTAAACACATACAAAGAAATTGAAATCTGATTTTTTTTTCTTTATCCACGCATTTTCTTACTATACTTTTTTTCTTCATACCGAATAATATTGATGTAGGTTCTCGGTAAAAATATGCTTATCTTTCACCGTAGTCATGCTTCACTTTTTTCATCAAATTTTGAAAATATTGTGAAATTGTTTAGTAAATTCTTTCTCTCCAGACCGACAGCAGATTAAAAACTAACTACAAACGAATCTCGAATTTAATTTGAATAATTTGTTGATGTAGACAATAAAAAAGTATAGAAGTGTGTGGAAAATATTTGCTGATAACAGACATCGCTATCAATACATTTAAATGTTATTAAATTCATTTTCTTTTTTATTACTTGTGTACACAACTTGTCTGACTAATTCAAGGTCTGAAAACTCTTTATGTTTGCTATGATTATTTTTTGTTTATTGTTTATTTTTTTGATTTTTGTTAAAATTTTGAATTTTAAGGATAAATCTTAACAAACAAAAGCTACCGTCTTCCCTCGAATAAAAGAACCGGCTCTTCTATTCAATAATCGCATATTCTCCAAAATTTTCAAAATTCAAAATTTATGCTTGAATAGAAGAATTATTCAAAAAAAAGAACCATTTTTAAAAAATACGTTACAAATTACCGAATGTTATGCAATAAATTTTTACCAAATCTCATCTAATTCATAAATTTATTACTTATTCATAATATTTGAAGTTTCAATATAAAAGTTAGAGAAATTCCATTAAAAATTTGGCTCAACTATTGATCTTTATTTAAATCTAATTTTCATTGCACTTAAAATTTAATGCTTTTATAAGATTCCGCTTGATTAGAAGAACCGGCTCTTCTATTCATATAAAAGAGGGTCTTAGGGCCATAGGGTCTTTTATTTGAATAAAAAAGCCGGCTTTTATATTCGAGGGAAGACAATAATTCTTAATCTTTATGACTAAAGAAGTGTAAAACCACTAAAATTTCAAACTAAAGAATCTAATTTAAGAAAATTTGAAATCAAAAGAAATTTAAAGAAAATCAAAAAAGTTCTCAGACCTTGAACTAAATAAATGAATGAAAGAATAAGAAAAAATCTCTATGACCTCAGCTCTGTCATAATGACATGTGTTGAGTGATTGTTGATTTAGGGAGATGAGTTGAAAGATGGGATGAAGAAAAAATTATTTTCAATGTCAATGACACTGTTTAGTGTGTTTGCGTGAAATTTTTATAAACAAATAAAAGTTGTTTATTGACGATAAATTAGCAAAGTTTACTAATTATCCCAATTCTCTAATCTTTTTCTTTGAAACATGAAAAAAACAACAAGAAAATGTTAACAACAAAAAATAACACGTTTATGTTTATCAAACGAGAGTTTTATAATGAAAACATTTCTCTAACTATGCGTAAAAAATTTATTTTTACTTTTCATGCAAGTCGCAAAAAAAAAATTTGACACAGATACTTAATAACGACTCATTAATTTTCCCAAGTGTGAAATATTTTCTCTCACTTTTCATGTCATGTGCAATAATAAATTAAATAATTATCGTCCTCAATTCTGAGCAATTGCAACTTGCAAACTGCTCATTTCTCAAGCCTCCTTGCAAAACAATAATTATAACTTTTTTGACTCAGTTACATTTGATTAATTTCAGGAAATACAATTCTAACGCTCCTTTATTTTGTTTCATTTCATATATATACACAATCGACCTCAAGGTCAATTTTACTAACGTCATTTGCACTTTGTATGTTTTTCTTCTCTCTTTACTATTATTTGCCGGGTAATGACGTTCAAAATTTTAACCGTTAGAAAAATTTCAAATATTTTTTCAATCTTCTTTTCGAAAAAGATTTTTAATTTTCGAAATACGTTTTTAGACAATCATTTTTGAATTTAAAACAAAATAATTGAAGTTTTAAGGTGGAATAGTATGAAATAAAGTCAATTTTAATATCACAACAACATCTGTTACATAGAGAAGCATTTATAATTTGGTAAATGACGATCTTTGAGCTTTTTGTTTTAACGAACTTTTTACATTTCAAATTATTTCGAATTTTCGTAGTAAACTTTTTGAAATTCTCTAACGGTCGTTTGTAACTACCAAGCTTATTTGCTTTCATTTAGCAATTACTTGTATGCCGGGATCTACGAGAGAAAGAAAAACAAATTTTCTTCTTTCTTTCATCAAATATAAAAATTTTTTCTTTCTCTCGTGCTACGTATAAAATGAATTCAATGAACTTGAATAAGAATTTGGCGCGGGCACAAGTGAAGAGAGTAGGAGAAAAAAAAATTCATACTTTTTAGTGCATTTTTACATTTTAAATACACACGAAATGCTATTTTTAAATATAAAAAATTGTGAAACGTTCATCTTCATTTCATTTTAATAAAACAAAAAAAAGCTTCATATGGCATCGCACACACTCTGTTGCTGCGCTTTTTAAGAGAAAATTTATACAATTTTTGCAATTTACACACGGTCATTTATGGAAAATTGATGTCATTTGAATTGTAAATTTATTATAAAGGGATTTTAAAAAATTACCAATTTAAGATTTTTGGTTTGAAAAACAATATTGACGAGTTCATGACCATTTTTTCCTTTCTTTTCTTTGACTTACCTCTATCGTGAGTTCAACGCTTGATGTAATCACCGCTTCATTATTATTTCTGTCTTCGTTGTCGCCTACGTCATCTGTTTTTTTCTTTTCTTTTGCCAAATCTGCGTGTTGTTGCTTCTCATCTGTTTTCTGTTGTTTTTCCTCCGCCGTTGTTGCTACTGAGTCGTTAACGAAGGGTAAAAAATCATTCCAATCAATTACTGTAGATCTTGTATATGTTGTATCATTTAAATTTAATTCTATCACATTTAATCTATTTGCATGAGCATTCGTTGAATTTTCTTGCTGTTGTGGTTGCTGCAGATCTCTAAATTCAAACCAAACATCTTGTTCAGTTGATATTTCATTCTTCGTTGTCGACACTAATAAGGAACTTGGTCTAGGTTCAACGATCTCTTCATAATCATAAAGATCGGCTAAATTTTGCTCAGCTATTGACTCACCATCATATGGCGAAAGAAGATCAGAATGTAAAAATGGATCTTCCCTTGTATTGCTACTACTTTCTTGAATTAAATTAATCAAATTCGAGGTAGATGTTGTTGTTAATTGCTGTTGTTGATTATTATTATTGGTAACAACTGCAGCTGCTGCATTTTCAGTATTGTTGTTGTTGTTTTCAATGAATCTACTCGTTATATTATTATTAGCATGCAAAGCCGTTATTGGATCGTCAGAAAGATTAAGCAAGTACGTTTGAAAGCCATAATTATGTATGTGACTAAATCTACCAAGGTCCTCGTTGAACGGTATGTAAGTCTTTCGATTCATATATGGTGAGTCGGAAAATAAAGTTGGTGCGATCTCGAGTTGCCATGGTGAGCCATCATCGGAATGAATTCTTGAGACTCCCCATTCTAAATAATTTACTGGATCTACTTGAAGTAAACTTAATGCTAATACAAGTTGTAGCAATTGCTCGCTATAGAGAATCTTCTTTGAGATCATCTTCAGTCCTTCTCACTAAATCTAAATATGTAAGCACGAAAGTTTGCAGTCTTTGTTGTTGTTGTTGTTGTTGATGATTTCTTTGTTGTTTTTACTTTTATAATTTTAAACTTTTTTCTTCACTTAATTGCTACTTCACACTTTATTTCTTTTTTTTGTCTGTGTGTGCAAACGAGTGAGCGTAAGGTAGAAAAATGATAAAAAAACAGTTAATTATATGCGCGATCTATACTCTCTTTTTATTTCTCTTATTGTGTATAATATAAAGCACTTAAGCACAGCAACGTAATGTTATAAATTTACGCATCATTTCAATTACAATTTGAAAAATTCTTTTCGCAAATAATCAAAACACTCTAACCCATCGCACTATCAAAACTTTTAAGCCTTCATTTGGCTCAACTTTTTGTCTCACACTCAAAAGGTACTACACGACGATGACTCAATGTTTTTTTATTGTCTCACTGTGTGTATTTCGCAAGTTTCAATAATAAATTCACTAACTTATTGCACATGAAGTGTCTCTTCTACCGTGTTCACACTAGTTGACATTGTCCATTTAACTGATTCAATTTGCAAAATGTTTGTAATGAATATTGAAACTTTATTATATCAAGATTTTTTTTGAATATATTTTTTTGTGTGATGGTGTTGCTTCTTATTCTTATTTTTATTTTCAACATTCGGCTTGTTCGAACTATTTATTCGAAATTCGAAAAATCGAATGTCAATAATGAACTAAAATTTTGAAAAATGTTCACTTTTTAAATTTATTTATTCTCTTATTCTCTTCTTCTGTTTGATAGATAAGTAGATAAATGTCTTTATTTTACAATTTGAAGATGTGTGCATGTGAAAAACTTGTAATTTTTGTGATATAAGTTTGGCTACTTTAAATCAGTTTTTGTTTGTGAAGTTATAAGACACTATGTGTTTGATAATTATACTATAACGCGATATTTAATCTCTTGATTTATAACACAAGTCTATTTTGGTATATTATTTAGTGAAATAAATGGATATTTATTGAGAAAATTTAATATAAAGTTGAGAATTTGTTTGTTTATGTTTTTGTATTGAATATTTGAATGATGTTTCCTCGCTTTATACCTAATCAATATGCGATATATTTACATTAAAATAAAGTTTTAATTTATTGAAATTTTAAAAGAATAAAAAATTCCTGAAGCAAAATATAGCTTAAATCAAGGAAATTAGTGCATTCAAATTTTGCTAAAAATTCTTTAATAAAATGCAAATTTGTTGGATATCAATAATAACTTTCATTTAGTATTTGAATTATTTTACTTTAAACTGCGCTTTTCAGACAATATATTTGATCAAGTTAGTTGTTATTAAGTTTTCAAGCACTTAAAACTTTAAAGTGAAAGAAGTTACTTAGATTTAGTTACTTTTTGTACAGAATTAAGTTATTATTCAAATAAAATTCAAACTGATTTAAAGACTTTAACATATCATATTTACATTCTACGGTGAATAAAATTTCTTTTAAATATATAAACTCAGTATAAAGCGAAATAAATTTAATTCAATAATGTAAACAAAACTTGAAAAGTGAACAATTTTTGAAATTTCAGATCACTGCTAAAGTATCTAGAAAGATCTACAATGTTTGTTGTTTCAATAAAATCTACAATGTTTCTTCTTTTGTTGTTTTACTAAAAAAACAGGTGCTAAGATAAAATTTTTCAAAAATACTTCTTATTTCTCACAGACGGATCTGATAGGATCAAGTTAGGTCGTCAATCTACTTTTTAAAATTTGCATAAATTTTGCTTCATTAATAACAAATTGAGTCTTTCTTTCTCTATTAAGAGAAAATAACTAACACAACAATTATCGAAATGAGATTAAAAATTGAATTAAGATGAATTTGATTGTGTGTCATGTAATAATATATTTACATAAGTGTTTAATAAGCAAACAAGAATTAATCAAGCAAAAAAATTCCCGAAAATACTAACCGGTTTCTTTGTCGTCGTTGTCGATGGTGATGAAAAAACAATATTCAAAGATGAAATTTCGGTTGATTTGGGTGATAGCAGTAGGCTCATTTTAGGTAAAAGTTCTTCTGTATCCATGATTAATGTTGTCCCACTTTCAAATCACATAAACTTTTAATTGTTTTCAGCTCTGAAATTAACAAAAAGTTCTATAAATGTTAATGATAAAAACACTTATTCCAGCACTGGAGCGAAGAACATTTTCGAAATTCTAATTTGTAATTAATATTTTATTGCATTGGAGAATTTTCCATGCATAATTTCTTGTCACTACACAACTCACCTTTCAATGCAATCTTATAATGTTCACAAATTCAATTATTAAAATAATTCTCCACGTTTTTAAGAATTTTTTAAAAATTAAACGACGTTCGATGTTCTCCAAAATAAATATATAAAACAGACAAAATATCGCGAGGAAGGAAAAAAAAACATATATTAACTTATTGTGACGTCAGTATATTTCGTATTTTAGTGTGTTATTCGTGTAGCCTGATTCAAGGCCGATACATTTATATCAGAAGCGAATAAAAGTCGGCTATCGGGCAAGACTCACTAATTAGTTGGACCTATACACAAAGAACGTTCTGACACAGATATAAAAATTCTAATTGTATTCACACTTTATTGCTTTTGAACACAAAAATTAAACTTTTTCTTATAAGAACATTCGCACAGGTAGAACGTAACTGAATGATTGTGCATTCACTCTCTAATCATCATCGACTCGATGGTGGCGGCAAACGATAGTTGGCTTAATGTGTTTGTTTGAAAAAAGTCACATGTGTATTGCAAAAAAAGAAGAAGTGTGACATCATCTTAATGATACCAAGAACATTTTAATAAAACTAGTTTTTTTCGAGTCTTATTTTAGAAAATAATTCTTTTTTTAGAAAAGATTATATTTTTTATTTAAAGAGAAAATAATTCAATTAAATAATTTTTGCTATGAGTTAAGTATTATACTGATTAATTCTATCATCATTTTCTTCCATTATCTGAATACTGTAAACTAAAGCTGTTGATTTCGACAAAAAGAGAGAGAAACTTTCTTTATGTACATGAGATAGATGACGATGGGTAGCGATGATATTTAAGCCTAAAATTAAGTAAACTCAAAAACATCACGATGCGCACACATTAACACAATTATTATTGAATTCATGTAAAATTCTTTTCCACCCATGTATATATTGTGCTATGAGATTTCTTTATCCATTCAACATTTGCAGCAACTGTACGTAAAGTCATTGTCAGCAATTGCATTCCTGGTCCATCACCTCCAAATCGATCAACCAGTGATTTTAACTAAAATAAAGAATAAATTTTCAGTTATTAAAATTTAACGAACTTTTTAAATTTAAATTAAACTGTTGCCAACTTCATGTTATTTTGAATTTAAATTTAATTTTTCAAAAATTATTTGAAATTATCAAAACAAAATTCTATCAGTATTTTCTATCTAAGCAAATCTTCCTTTTAAAAATAATAAAAATATGAATCACCTCATCATAATCAAATTTATTTGCTCCATATTTTGTTATCGATGAAATGACTTTTGCAAAATTAATGCTGCCACGACCGAAACGTTTTTGTAGATCAAACCATTTTGCCTGTAAAAATCTACAAGCCATTGCACCACCTGTTGGAGTCGAAGCAATTGCCTCAAGTGTTGGAGTAATCTCAGCTGTTGGAAGAGTCATGACATATGATAGTAAACGATTTTGAAGCCATGCATCTTTTGTTACACCCAATGCTTTCAATAATTCTATTCTCTCATCTAAATTATCTTTTTCCTTTCTCAATTGTATATATCTTTCATAGCAATACTGCCAATATTCCAAATCACCCGATAAAATGGCGCCTACATAGGTGACCTAATAGAAATTCATTAGATAAATATTTTCAAAAAATATAATGCTTCTTCATACTTCTCTTAAATTTGGCGGAATTATTGTGGCATTGAATAAATGTGAATTTAAAATGGATTTTGCTTCTTTTATCGATTCAGCTTGTTCCCATAATACTGATGCGAGTAGAATTTGCGGTCGAATGAGTCTCGTTTCGTCTGAACCCGTGTCATTCCAGCCAACTTCTTTCACTGTTTTTGTTAACATTCCTTTAATATATTCTGTGAGCAAGAGATAACATTCTGTATATTTCAAAATTCTTCGCCATTTTTCAAAATGTCTTATAGCCACAACCATCGGTCCCCAGTTCTTTTCTTTTGTCAAATATGTTGTCAACTCCAGTGTAGTACTGCAATCGAGCAAATTACTATGACATAATGCAAAAGAATCTGAGATCAAGCCCATTCTATCTTTTGCTGAGAACACTGTATGGTCAAATTTCAATTGCTCAATTATTGCATCATAATTTTCCTTCTCATACAGCACACGATAATATCCATTTTGTTCTGCATTCAATTTTACCCACTTTACATTTTCCTTAAGCTGAATTTTTGCTATAGAAGGCATAAAAGAAAGATTGAATGAAATTATCATTAATTTAGGAAAAAAGCAAAAATAAAAATGCGAATTATTACCCTCAAGTGAATCGATCCAAACGGTTTCATGAATATCCTTGTTGCTAGTCAAAAATTTTATTGGAAAATTCCACTTTGTGGCGCGAATTTTCTTCCCATCCTTGAGTGGTGAAATAGTGGTAGTTGTTGTAGTAGTTGTGGTTGTCGGAAACAAAGTTGTGGCTTCATCCGTTCGATTATCATCATTATCAAATCCATCATCGTTGATTGAAGTGTATTCCGGAAATTTAAATGGTTTTTGATTGATTGTTAGAGTGAAATTTGAACGGCTGACAGTGACTAATGGAAAGCCCGATTGTGATGTCCATAAATGCATAATTTCTTTAATATTTTTCGCGCCATTTTGTGCTTTTTTCGAGCAAATTTGCCAAAGATCATTGGGTTCTGCTGTCAGATATTTGAAAGTATTGATGAAAGCGCCCATGCAATTTCTAAAATTATCCTCGCCCATTGCTGAATGAAGAACTTCAAGAATTGCAGCAGCTTTATCAATATAAAATTCATCATTTTCACCCATCGCATCAGTGCCATTTTCAATACTTTCCCAGCCCTGCAACACATCAATATCTAATGCACGTAGCTTTGTTTCCAACAAATATTTAGCCTCAATAGGCCATTGTGATTGCAGTGGTGCAAAAATCAATCGACTTAAATATCTTATTATGCCATCCCAAAGCCAATTTTGTTTCCAAGTTTTCGGTGAAATCATTCCGCCAAAATACTGTTGTAGAATGGCTTCAGAAATTTGAATGGCAGATCGTTGATATTCATGAGATGTTACTGTATTTGCATCCTTCAAAAATGATGTTTTACATGAAATTAAACCGAGCGAGCTATGAAGATTTTCTTCAATCGAAGGTAATGCGATGAAATCGAGCTTCGAAAAAGGATATGCAACATTGAGCCAACGCTGAAGATGTTCCAAAATGTCACGAGAAGTATACAAGATGAATTTTGTTTTTGGTAAAATATTTTCTGGCGCATAGAATGTGTATGATGGTGCAGTTCGAATTATGCCATCATCTTCTGTCGAATGATTGTCATTTTCCTTTGTCAAGCTCTCGCTCTTTTGTACAATGGGCTGTTTATGTTCTTCTGGCGGATGACTGAGTTTTGCCATTTTTATAGAAAGACCCGTTTTAAGAATGGATGTCATATTACGCCGAAGAATTTTGTCATTGCTTATGAGATTCTCCGACACTTTTGATGAAGATGTTAGCGATTGAACAGGAATTGCCGTTGATGTACTTGTTGCATGATATGTTGAGGAGCTTTCGAGAAATTCTCGTTTGAATACACTAATTACCCATGATATTGCGTCTGGTGAAAGCTGTGGTGTTTCGACAAAATCATCTCTTAACTGGAATTAAGTTGAATTATTATAGAATTTGAGAAAATTAAAATTATTTACATTTAGCAAGGGAACAATCACTTGTGCAACATTTCTTAAATTACACATAAATTTTCAACAATAACAGATATTTTTCAATATTTATCTAATGATATTTGAAGAATATTAATTACTAAACACTTTCATTCAATGGAAATACATTCAAATTAAGCAATTTCTTAAGAATTAAATTTTCATAATATTTGTTTGTGTACAACATGACATTTGTTTACATTTAGAAGCAAACAAGCAAAATTTAAAATCTCAAAGCTAATATTTCATGAAATTACAAGATTTAAGTCCAGGAACATTGAAAATTTAATGCTTTATCAATTTAAATGTAGAAATATTGAGAGTTTAAGATTTTGAAAAATTTCGTTTTTCATGCAACATTGCGACAAATGTCAAAGTGATTGTCCCTTTGACCTTAAGCTTGATTTTGATTTTACTTTTTGAAATGAAAAATCAAATTTATCAATGAATTACAAGCTTAAAAGACTTTAAAATTCTTACCAATGATCTGCCTAAATAGAAGCCAGCTTCTTCTGTTGCTTGTACAATGGAATTTGATAAACCAATATGAAATCTATCTCTAAAAAGCGAAATCTTAAAATTAGCTCTAAGATGTGGCTCATCAAAGCATCTACAATGAGTAAGCAGAGCAGAGAAAGAAGAAATGAACATTTAATGAATGCCATTAATCACATTAAAAATTTTCTCTTACGGAAATGCTTTTCTTGCTTTTCCAGGTCCAAAAATAGTTGCTGCTAAAAGCTTGCTACTGCCATCGACATTATATTCATCAACATAAAAGCCTTCAGGCTCTGAACTTAATTTCGAATACCAGCGCAAATTCAATGAATAATTTGATTTCCGCCTTAATTTATCTCGAAATTCTATGTAGACTTGCTGTCTTGGTGGATACTCGAGAATGCGGTTAATTTTTAATGAAAATCCTTTCGGTCCGACTAATGTCTGTGAATAGATAATGAAAATTGGTTATTTTTGTTGGAATTTAAAAATAACCGTCATTTAAGAATTTGAATTTTTACTGTAGTAAGCTTTTATTTTGTTTTGTTAAAATTTTTTTTCCTGAATAAATCAAGTTAAATTACTAAATAAATGGCGGAAATACTTGCGTAAATAAAAGATAATAGATATTAATTAATTAATTATTTATATATGCTTACTTTTTCAGTGATGTTAAGGTTCTGTGCGTGCAATACAATAAAACTCATTTCCTTTTCCACATAGAACTCAATTGATACTTGACCTAAAAAATTAAAACAATGCATTTTGCTTTTTTCACTCTTCAACACGGCATTATATATATAATGTGAATGAGTATATTAACCTTTAACTTCATATGTTGTCAAGTTGGGATGTATAAGAATTGTATATCGATTTGGTCGAATGTTGCTTGGAAGAAAAGGTAAAAGGTAAGGAAAGGGCTGACCATTCGTTGCATATGGCTCAAATTTTTCTGAACTATTGTAGCCATGAGCATTATAGCCCTTGGGCATTTTTCCAGCACATGGACAATCTTGCGGGCCGGCATATGCAATTAGCAAAGCAATTGCCAATAGAGCTCCTAGGACGGTTGCTGTTACACATAAAGCTCTCTTTTGTGAACATACAGCGACATTTCTATCTCGCGGCGTTCTTCCATTGGCATTTTCATTACCTAAATGACAAATAAAATTTATCGTTAGAAATTTCATTTCCTATTTTTATCACTGTCACACAGCACAATCTGAAAATGTCACTTTTTGTTTGCTACCTGTTAAAAATGCGACATCATCAAGTTCCTGATCAGTCATTCTTATTCTTTCACGTCTCCAAATACCACCACCACTACGTCCCGGACCAACAACTGACAATTTAACTGGGGTCGAATCGACCCCTTTATCACGCAAAAGTTCAGCCAGAATGAACAAGAAAAAATTGGCAAATTCATCAACTTCTTGGCTTTTATATAGGAAGAAATTTTTTTCTCTCTTTTTCTTTATTTTATCATCACAAATTCAACACTAAACTATTTTCAACATCATTTTTCATATTCATGTTCTTGCGCAATAAATATATAGCTACATTAAGAAATTCTTTCTTATGGCATTCGTGGATTATATGGAGTGAGAAATTTTCTTTTTTTTAGCAAAATAACTTTCCTTTTTCTTCTTTTAAAAATAAAATTTAACTTTCATGTCACACAGTTTGCAACTAAATACTTTTTATTCATTTTAAATAGGGACGGAAAAGTGTGAAAACTTATTAGAAAAAAATTTCTATTATTCTTCAGCAAACGAGAGAGAGAGAACTGATTATGTTGATGATGATAAACTGAAGAGAATTTTCAATCGTGTGAAAATTTTCGATATTCTGCGCATGAATATTTTTAATCAAAATGTACGTCACTTTTTTTTTGGTAATCGTTTTGCTCTCTTTTATTCTATATATGTAATAAATTTTTAACGAACATTCAAGGAAATTTAATTCTTCTTCCTGGACATGTGGTGAACATTTTAAAATTTTCTCACGTTCTACAGAATGTTTGTAAAAAAAACTTACCGAATTTATTGTTTATTCCATTAGAGTCAGATGATCGAAATCCTTGCAGTGGTTGTAATTCACTTGTATCGGTAACTACATCAGTATCGACAATTTTCGCCTTATTCTTGAGATCACGTCTATTCATATTCTTTCACTTTTTATTATAAATTTCTTACTTAAGCTAAATAGGTTTTTTAAAAATATTTCTTGTAGAGTGTATACTATACAGCCGCATCTAAGTTAAGCATTGTTGATGCTGAAATGTAATAAATGAAAATTATAGAGAGTCGTCTTATTCCCCTAATAGAAAAACACATTTCTTTTCTCTGTTATTTTTTTTTGAGTTTGCGCATGATCGCCAGAGAGTAGGAAAACAATTCGTAGGGGATGAAAATAAAAAACTTTGTGTATTATAGAAAATAATGCATGTTGATTTTTCATCCATGCTATTGCCGCTAGCGCATTTATTGTTTTTCGTTACTTTTTCTTTTCACCAAACCAAGGACAAATTGATATACATTCGGCATTGAAAATATTAAAGTTGAAGGCCGAATATATCGTGATTTGGACGAAGTGTATAAACATTCATTTTTCTATAATTGCTAAGAAGAAGTAGGAGGAAATGTGTATTTGTAAATACAAATTATATTGATTATGCTACAGAGAGAAAGAGAAAAACATCCCCAAAAATAACATTTCAAGCATTTCCGCGTGTTTCATTTTTTAAATGTGATTTTCATGCCTTTTTCAATCTAGATAGCGATTGATGCATGCAAATATCCCTAAATAAGAGTTTATTGAATTACTTTTTTTTAAATAGAATTTATTTCCAACATATAGGATTTCACAAAAATTTATTATGCCAGCTATTGCCTCAAGGATGAACATATTATTTTTACTTGGTTGAAGCACGAGTTCTCTTATCCCATGAAAAGATTGATCCATAATTCTTAACACGTTGTTTTTTTGGCTTTTCTGGACTTGTAACAAACCATTTCCATCCTGCCTTTTCGCAATGCTCTATTGCTTCTTCCTTCGTATTAAATTCAACTACACCATTCAAATTTGATAGTGGATCAGCTGTTGAGCTCCAACCCATCAATGGATTTTCCCATCTTTCACGAGTTTCAAATTCAATACGCCATGTATTTATGCTGTTAGTACCACTTTGCATAGCATTCTTTGGAGGAATGAAAATTCGAACTCTTCGCTCTTTTACATGTTCTTCTGGGACACCATTGATTGATGAAAGTGATTTCTAAAATGAAATTAAAATTCAGTATTTGTTGTTGTTGTCTTTTGATAGATTTTTCACTCACTTCTTTTGGTAAAGAAACAAGATAACTCAATCGTTCGCGTTCCTTGAGTTCTTTATCAGATAAGATGACTTCATTGTCAACAATAGGTGCTTCTTTGTGCTTAAGAGCATCGCTATAATTTCTAGTTGCTGTTGTGCATTGAATTCTAAAATTATAAAGAAATAAACAATCTACTAGTTATCTAATATTTGTAACTTTTCCTAAAATGACTGTTAGAACACTTGATTTATCATTTTTTATATTGATTACATACCTTACTATAGTTGAAGCTGGTCTTGATGCACGGCTAATCAAATTTGAAAGCATTTTTCAGCTCTTTTTCAAAGGATTTATTGACAAATTTAATTTTCTAGAACCCTTGTGAAAAATCAAAACAAAAATATTTATAAAAATTTATTTGAAATTTTAAATACGTTAAAATTATTTCAAGGAATTTTGTAAATATTAACAATAACGGTTAATATGAATTTGAATTACAATTTCCCACCTAATTGTTGTTATCAATCAAAATGCTTGAGTAAAAAAGATTTGTAAAATTATATCATCAATGAATGAAATCATTATTTCATATATGCATAAAAACTGTCACGTGCCTCAAGTGTTTCTCTTCTTATCTTTTCTACTCTTGCCTCTCTTTGTTTAGCCTTCATTTGGCAACTTTCTTTAGTGTAAAAATACACATTTATGAAAATTAGCTAGTTTACACTATCAAAAAAAGTAAATAAAATTTAACAAGTGTCGTGACAATCGCATTGAAAAAATTTCAACACTACAAGAAAAATTTAGAAAGTAGACGATTGTTGATTGGAATGCTTAAAAGCATTTTTGGCACCACAGATTATTATCATTATTATCTTAAGATTAATGTTGATCAATAGATTATAAGAGTCAATTTCATGGTATTTAATTTGTGTTCACAATGTGCTTAATTGATTTAGATTTTCAAATTCATCTTTCGAAGGAGATTTTAATTATCTAAAAATAACGGTTTTCTTAAATTTGAAACACATAAAATGTAACATGAGCTGGCTCTTATATTCGAAACTAAGCACATTTTAAGAATTTTCAATTTTTCCGATTTTTGTTCTAATATAAGAGCTTTTGTATAGAAGAGCTTTTTTGAAAAAATACGTTAAAAATTAATTTTTGATAAAATAAAATAACAATAAAAAAAAATTTCAAAAAACGACGGTTAAGAATTCAATTTTGAAAGTCATCAGAAATTTTGAATTTTATTTTAATTAAGGGGCGGTTTTTTAGTGAGGGAAAACGCTAGTCGAAAATATTTTGTTTACATTTTTCAATATGAAAAATAATTTTGCAATTTCTTAAGTTTAAAGTTACAGCTATGATTTTTCATCATAAAACAAACATAAAAACAACTTTATGTTTCTAGCTATTATAGCTTTCGAGATCTTAAGTTTAACTCAACCAGCTGTAAAAAGGTGAATATTTTAGTTTAAAAAAAAAAGAAATTTTTGTCAAAAGTCTAGAAATCTGAGTATTTACAAATTAAAAATTTTTTTTACACTCTTGATGACAAAAATGGAAAAGAAAAAAATAATAAGCATTAATTAGGTTTGGACAAATTGATGAAGTCAAGATTTTCCCTTCCCATAAACCCTTTCGCTAGGGAGCTCAGCGCCATTATTAGACCATTAAGTGCAACCACTAGCTCGATATATTTTTTTATTCCATCTCTGGACACATTACAGTATGCAATTATGAAGACTCGTTACCTAACTTTCTCTGAATTAATCTGTTTATCAAGGGCTCTCGTTTCAATGCACTTTTTATGGTGACCATTGTACCGTTCCCTTGAAAAATTTTCGTCCAGAGTCCGAAAAACAACCTTCCTTCATAATCACTGAGCAGCCAAGGTATCAAAACCTTACAAATGTCTGAAGGCGTAAGCTGGGAATCGATCTAGGATTGTCCACAACCTAACTTTCAGAACCAGTGCTATAACCTCTCGGCTATCGAGGCACTCAACTGCTCCTTAACTCTTTAATCAAGGGAAGACGATAGGCAAAAATTTTTTGTTTACATTTTTCAATATGAAAAAGAATTTTGCAATTTCTTAAGTTTAACAATCTTTAATAGCTTTGATTTTTCACCATAAAACCAAACACAAAAATTGTATGTTTCTAGCTATTATAGTTTTCGAAATCTCATGTTTAACTCAACTAGCTGTAAAAAGTTGAATATTTTAGTTCGAAAAAGAAAATAATTTTGTCAAAAGTTCAGAAAAGAGTTTTACTTTCTTATATTTGATGAAATACTTTAAATTTTTACAAATTAAAAGTCTTTTTACACTCTTAATGACAAGGATGGAAAAGAAAAAAAAATGCAAATATTTAAATAGTTACGTTATAAATTCTCAATTTGACAGTTAACCAGCTATCTATGAACAATTTTCTTTTTACAACAAAAATACGCTAAAAAACCCTAAACAGCTCAACAACATGTTTTTTGGAAGAAATAACAGATGATGAGTCATATGTATCGCGCGTAAAACGTTTCTTGAAGAATGTAGCTCATTTCCGGAAATTTTCTTCACATATACACTTTTACAAACTCGCAGAAAAAAAGGTATTCATTTTTATATCGTCCTCTGAATGGAAGAGTACATATTTGTGTATTTGTGTAGTGACAATTTAACGCTTAAAATAACAAGTGAAATAAAAGTGTAAATAATTGTTTAAATCAAGTAAAATAAAATCGTAATGGTGAGTAAAAAGTCTTATTTTTGTATTTCAATAAATTCTATTGCACTCATGCTCAAACACATGGCATTTGTTGCAATTTACTACGATATTACGATGTGTGACAGAAATGTGCACTCTCGAATATTCTTCCTATAAAAATATTTTTTTTTTCTCTCTCTATTTGACCTTACACGCAACAAATTTTAAAAAGGGAATTTTTTTCTCTTCAATTTAAAACGATATTGGTGAGTGTTTTATTATATCTAGAGTAGAATTTCAAACTCAATTTACCTGTTTTGTATTAGTTTAATTTGGAATTTTTTGTTATCAGATGAGAAATAAAGAGAAACAGAGAGAATTGAGGAAAATATTTAGTTTTTAGAGATTTCTTTTATTTCCTTTAAAAATTGTGTTAATTTGATTGAACTTGAGTTGTCACGAATAAATAAAAAAGGTATTCATTATTATCACATGTTAATGTGTAAATGAAACAATGAAAAAAGAAAGAGAAATTAGCAATTAAAAAATTCCATTTAAAGCTTAAGTGTTAACTTTACTTAAAAGAGCTTTTAATTGCAGAAATCTTTTAAATGTCATCTCATGATACTCTCTAATTATTTATTTCTTAATTTAATTGCTTTAAAAATGTCATCTCATGATCATTTATTCTTTAAATTAATTGTTTTTAAGCTTTTAAATCAAAGTAAACAAAAAAATCAAAACAAAGATTTAAAAGATTAAAAATTAAATTTTAATCTATGATGTCTATGTTATTAACAGAGTTTTAGCACTTTATTTGAATTGGCGCGCATTTTTAGTCTTCAAGGGATAATACAGTATATTGCAAAACTGATTTCATGCGATTTTATTTTAAAGAGCAATTATTCCAAAACTACTGCAAAAATTGTCACCATATTAACATCATTTGGTAACTTAAAACATGAGCTTACTTTTGATATACAATATATTGCTAGTAGCAGTTTCATTAATGAGAAATCAATGAAAAGTTACATAGAATCATTTTTGCACTAGACTGTAACTTTGACGAGAAACAAAAAATAGCTAAAAGCAGAGTTATTAAACTACTAGTTCATAGCCAGTAGCCAAAAACTACTGTAGTCAAATGGATACTGTAACCAAAAGCTACAAAATAAATTCTATTTTTACAACTCTGGCGAAAAGTGAAGAAAGAAAAATTTTATTCAAATTTTCTCTACAGTTTCAGCATTTTGGCTCTTATTATGTATTCAGAACAACTTTTTAGTGTTTTATCAAAGTAATCTTAATAGTAAAAGAGCTCAAAGGCTTGTTTAAATTCGATTTCGTGGTAATTTGTTTACAAACAATGACAAATATATCGAAAGAAAAACGAAATTTTTAAATCTTTCGTTAAGTTTTTCCCCTTGTTTTTATTTCTTATTTCAAATTATGAACTACCGTTAAAACTAATGAAATATCAAGTAAACAAATTTGTAAACTTATTTTTAGAAACTTTTTGCTTTCATTTAAATAAACATCAGCTGAATCAATATTTTTAGTTTATTTTGTGCACTAACCTATTGTTATCTATATTATATTACGTTAAAATGGGAAAATAAAAATTTATTTTTGCGTAACGGAAATTTAAATTACCAAATTTTACAGGGGAAATTTCAAAAATTTAAATTCAAAATTTAACGGAGAAAAATCCTATTTGGGCTACTTAGGTCTAAATTTTTGTAATACTTCATCATAAACATTCTTTTATCTAATAAGAATCCAAAGAAATTCAAGAAAGAAGATATTTATTAAACTTCTGCTGAAAAATGATATAGTAAAGAATTGCAAAAATCAGCGAAAACATAAATCACTTTTGAGTGTAATGACTCTTTTTATTGTCATGTACGATGTACATGCTGTCTTTTTTTTCTCTACCCACAAGTGACACACATTTAATCTTCATAAAAAAATTGATAATAAAATAGATATATTGTACATGCATAATAAAAAATTGTTGGCATGTAATAGAAAAACAAGAATCATGCTGTCACACAAAAAACTTGTATAATTGCAAAAAACAAAACTGGCTGCAGTACTTGATTCTAAATAAGACCACCATTAAAAAAAATGTCGAAATCATTCCAATTGTCTTTAACTATTTTTTGCTCCTTTCTATAAACAGCTGTTTGAATGACTCATACAGCAGCAGCCTACTAAAGAACATTTCATGTGCAGAATAAGAAGAGAAAAAAAAGGTGATTTTCAAGAGAAGAAAAATTAAAACATGCGACATGAAAAGCGATCGCGCGAGAGAAGAAATTTTATGACGAATCTTGGGGAAACCCAAAAGAAAAAAAATTAAAATGCAGAGATGAAATTATACAAAAAAAAAAGACACAAGGCCTTAGTTTGTTAATTCATACAGGTGAAGCAAGATTTTGCTAATGTCACTAAGAAATGAGAGAAGTTTTTTTTTTTCAAGAGAGTGAGAGCAACACACATGTGTGTATATGAACAATAAACAGAAGAAAAATACAGATAATGCAAGTTAGTGGTTGTAAAAGTCACAAAGCAAGTTTTTTTACACGTTCATTTGAACTAATGAACAAAATTAATTTCAAAATATATTTAATAATTGAACGTCAGCGATAGAAGCAGTGAAATTTGCACGTGTTAAAAGAAGTTATCAATTTGTGAATGAAATAAAATTAAAATTAACAATAAAGAGAGTAAAATTTGTATACATTTAAGAATCACCCTGTTCGCGTTTCGGAATAAAAAAAATTGGAATGTTTTACACAATTTTGCTAGTGTTAGTAAATGACTCACTTCATTTTCCAAGAATTCTTTATTCAAACGCAAAAAAAGTATTAAACATTTTGTAATTTAAGCAAGCGCGAATTTCAATCATTCTACAGTAATTAGTTTAAAAGATAAATTTAAGAGTTTTGTGTGCAATTTATTCTAGTACTGGAATACAAGAAAAAGATAGAAAATTGCAAAGAAGAAAAAAAATTGTTTCTAGAAAGGGTGTTGTCGAAAGTGTCATAGTATTTTGCCAATAAAAAGTGATTTTTAGTTTATAAAAATGAAGTTACGCATTCCAAGACGAATAAAAGTTGAAGATGAATCTTCGGAAGAGTCTGAAAATGAACCAATTGCTAATTTAACAGAAGCAGCTACGAGTGGTAGTAATAAGACTTTTGCACAACAAGAAGATATAAATACAAAGTCCATTGCAGTGGTAAGTTTAAATTCTTATAAGATCCAGAGAGTGTAATAAAGAAGAAAATCACACAAAGAAAGCAAGAAAGAAAATAAAATCCTTTGTGTATTTTTATTCTCTCACAAAAACTTGCTCTTCTTATCGCACATTTTATTTCATTGTATTCATAATAAGGCTTAAAATTTTTTACAACAAACTTAGATAACATAGAACATGCTCGAACATGTACAAGAAATTAAAATAAAAAAAAAAGTGTAGAGAAGAAAAACAATAATAAAGATGACGTCATGTTTAAAATATTTACAAATTTTTTATTGTACTTATATAAATGACGTCATATTCATTGTCTCACTTATACAATAAAATTCACGCGCATGTGTGTATTTGTGAACAAAATTTTATTTTTCCTTTTCGAAGAAAACGATGACGACATTTCGATATTTTTGCACACACTATACACGTTTAGTCGTGAACTTGTAAGCGCGAGAGAGAGAACAAGAGAGAGAAAAAAAACTTTACTCTCTTGAAAAAATTTTTAGTTATAATAATAAAAATAATAAAGTAAAGCATCAGAAGAGATAGAGAGAGTGAGCGAGTAACAAGTCGAATAAAAAAAAACTTTAAAAATTTAAATTGATTGAGTGAACAACATAAAAAAAATACAGAATATGAAATATTTACTTTAGATAAAGAGGAAAAATAAAATTTTATAATAAAAGAAAAAAAGTAAATTTGTGTAAACGAGGAAAGAAAAATATTAAAAAGTTGAACATTATTGACATTTTGTGTGCATATATTTATTATTGAGAAGTGAATAAATAATGACTCTGGACAATTCTTTAATTAATGATACATTTATGTATCCATACACAATGGATTATAGTACACCACTGATACCGGTGTCATATACATATACTACAAATAATAATTGTAAAATGGTAAGCTTAATAACTTCTTCTAGTGACGACAAACAGAAAATTTAATTTTTAATTTGAATTTAATGAATAATTGTGATGTTGAACTAGCGGCCTTAAATAAGTTAAATTTTTGACATTAAATCGTCTTTCGACTGACTTGAAATTCCTGCTTTTTGCAAATAAAACTAATGAGAAAATTCTTCAAAAATTCAATTTCTTGACTATTCCTAGTGACGTCTTTTTCTTAGAATTCATTGTGATTTTCTTGTTAAATTATGTTAGGGAATTATTCTATATTGAGAATTTACTACTACAGTTGGCATTGAAGATTTTTGTATGAATTAAAAATAACTGTCATTTTTATATTTGAATTTCTTTGTATTAAGTTGCGTTTTCTTTTGTTGTCTTTAGTTTAGTTTTAAAACTTTTCTTGTGAATAAATCAAATTGGACATTTTATTTATTACTAAAGGAAATACTTGCGTATTAGTTACTAAAAATGAACAATTGTAAATTACAATTTCGTAGAAAAATGAAATTCATTGCTAACTATGATTTTATCAAAAAGTTAAAAAGTAAACAAAATTATTTAAGCTAAGTGTTTATTACTAAATAAATGAAATAATCAAAGATAAAAGTGAAACAAGTTTAATACTTCTAAAAAATCCTTTGACATTCTTCTTTTCTAATACATTTAATTAACTCTTTGTCATAATTTTCTTGAATTTGACATAATTTGGATAAGCACCAAAAATACCAAATTCTAATTATCTCTATGATAATTATTAATATTTAGATAAATTCATCCTTCATGTGGTTATTCATAATTATTATGTTATCTAATAGAAAACCCACAAATTTCAAGATAAATCTTCATCATTTTTTAATAATACAAATAAAAATAATAATCAAATGAGAAAACTTGAATTAGATTTTCCATATAGCACTAAACTATTGCGAAATTGATTAGACTTAGGCTGTTTTTAATTGCATAATTTTTTCTCTCTCTCAATGCATAAACATATTATACTTTCACTCCTGCTTGTGCTACATTCGATTTATGAAGAAATATATATATATGGCGATGACGTCATAAACGGAACTCTCTTGTGTCTTATTGCTGTTACCTTCAAGTCAAAGCGATCATTGATCGTCGTCAGTTGGGGTTAATAATCTTTCATGCGAAAGCATCAAGCAATTGAACAATTAAGGGATTCAGTAAATTATTCGTGTCTGATTTTGTCTTGCTTTACAGGATGCATTTCTTTGCATGTCTCTGTCTTTCATGAGCGAGCGTTAAAGTGTGTCACAGTGGCGTTTAAATTACTGCTTACTTCTTTTTTGTTCAAGTCTCCACGCTTTGTGTCCATATTAAGAATGCGCCAATAACTTTGTGGCATCAAATTACCACAAAACATGATGTCCCAAACACATTCCAATATTATTATGTGGCTCACTTTAGAAATATTTTATATGCTTAATTTTTTTTTCGGGGATACTACACAAACGAAAAAAAATATACAGAAAGTACTAGTGTGGCAAATTAACGCATTTTTATCGCCACAGATCAGTAACAGATTCATTTCTATTATATTCCTAAAAAAAAAATATTCATTTAAAAATAACGGTAAAGCCGAATTCAAATTGAAAAAAAATGACGCGAAAAAAGCATTGCCGAAAAAATCTTAGTAGTCTTTGTTTACATTTTTCAATATGAAAATTTTAATTTGTAATTTTTCGATCATTGTAATCAATCAAAGTCTTGGATACCTAGCAGAAAAAGAGACACTTTATCTTAGTCCGAACGGGAATCGAGTCCGCGCTTCCTGATTTCCGGTCAGATACTCTTTCACTAAGCTATTGGTGGACCTTTCAAAGCTTAACAGAATTTCAAGTTAAATCTCTCTAACTGCTCTTATAATGAGTTATCGTTGTTACCGGATTCTATAGAATCCAAGATAAAAACTCAAATCTATGTTATCTATCATAATAACTCAAAATTATGGTTCAAAAACAAGAAAACAGGAAATCTCTAACTATTTTAGTTATTGATATATCGAACAGCCAGACAAAGTGAGTTATACAAGAAATTTACTAAAATTACCTTTGACCTACTAAATTTACAACATTTGCTTATGCTAATTAAGAAACCTGAACCTTCAAAAAACTGACTATGACTTCATATAAAAGTATAATTATGAACTGTGTGTCAGACTCTGTTTTTCTTGAGAATTTCCCTCTTGATAGAGAGAAGAGAAAATTTTTCAAGAGCAAGAAGAACCTCTTACTCTCTCTCTCATAAGATCTAAAATGATGATTCTTTTTTGGCAATTTGCCTCAATAACTATTTTAAAAATTTTTCATATTAAAAATCAAAGTTTGTATGAATCACTAATGACAAATCAAATTGCGAGCCCTCCTATCTTATCAGTCAGTGTAGAGAGGAAAAAATATACGAAATAAAAAATTTTTTGTTACTTAATCGAAGCGGTGTGTGTGCTCAAGATTATCACTAACATTCAACTACGCAAAAAGTGTATTTTTACACAAAATGTTCTTTTTAAAATAATTTTTTTCTTTACTTTGCTTCTACTCGTAGTCTCTAAAATTAAAAAAAGTCAGAGAATAAGAGAAGAAAAATCAAGCATTTAAGAGCTGAAAGGCGAATTTTTTACTTCGTCACTTTTTTCTACGTGTGAATATTTGTTGAAAACAAATAAAAAACTTTTTCTCTCTCTCAGTCGACCCCGAAAAGCCGAATGAATTAAAACGCTAGTTTTAAGCAAAATTTTATTATTATATATTTTAGTTTAATTTTCCCCCTCGAAAAAAGATTCTTTTTTGATTTTTTGAAACGCAAAATTGTTTTTTGCCTCGACGAAAGTGCGAAAATAACGAATAAAAGAAAACTAGAGAAAAATTAATTATTTGTCATATCGAACGAAATACTGTAAATTAAATTATAAAGTGTGCAAAATTAGAAGAAAAATTCATAATTTTTGGTTATCGACAAAAGAGAAAGAAATTGGCGAAAAGAAGAAAGAAAATTTTCCTAAGAAAAACAAAAAAGTCGCTCATTTATTTTTATCTGCGTGGGTTGATGCTTATCCACTTTTTTTGCTAGCAATTTTGTACATAATCTCTCTCAATAGCTCTTATCTTGTCATATTGCACGTTTTTTGATTCAAATTACTCATGCCAATGCTAAAATTTTAGTTGATTAAGACGCTCGTCTGATAGCCGAAGATTATGAAAGCAAACACGTGTTCTTTTTCTCTCATTTCCTTACTACTATTCTCTCTGTTACTCTTTCATTTATATTGCAATTAGATTGAAATCACTCGAACTTAATTAAACACAATGGATGCTTGTGAAATTGCAAATTTTCTTGCAAGTGAACTTTTTATGAATCAGGTTAACTGTCAAAAAAAGAAAATTTATTTACATGTCAATAATTGCAGAGTTGTTAAAATAATCAGCTAAAATCTATTGTAGCCAAAATATACTAAAGATGTTGTTATTAAGTTATATTTAAACTACTGGTTCATAGCCAGTAGCTAAAAGATTCAAAAAAGTAGTCCATGGCTACTGTGATTATTTGGATACTGTATAAACTAGCCAAAAAGCTACAAAAAAGATTTTACTTTTACAACTCTGGTCAACTGTCATAAGAATTACATAAGGAAATGTAAACAAACGAATTTTATTTCTCAACAAATGTTGTTAATAACTTTGTTTTAAATTGAATTTATTGCTTTAATTGTTTGATAAAAGTATATTATTGTTAATTGGGACAGAATAAGAATGGAAAATAGTCTTAATTATAAGATTTTACGAGAAGGAAAATTCGTAATATTTGTTTGTTTACATTTTGTTATGTAAAATAAAGACAGAAAAATTTTCGTCTATTAAAACGTTGTCTATGCATAAAACACGTCTATTTAGACAAAATCTATCATAAATCTTTGTATAAAGACAAAATTATAGATATAAATCGTCTCTATAATAAATCTTCTTAACTTTAAATTAATTTCTTCCTTCTTTCTTGTCTTACAATTACAGTTCGTTACAAGCGATTCAGGATACACTGGTTTGAGTGTGATTAGTGCCCCACCAACACGAACAACCTCAACATTAACACCTACAACATTACGAAATATTGAACAGGTAAAATTTTAATTTTTCAAAGTTAAATTAAATAATTTTCAATTTCTTCTTCTTCTAGACATTTCAAGATCTCACCAACGACTCATCACAAGCTGCCCCTTATCAGGCTGGATTTGTGCCACCATTGCCCGCTCCAATTTCAAATCACGATCAATATATGCCTCCGTATCAAACTCAGCAAGCAATGATTCCTGCTTTCCTCACTGAGGATGCAAACAACAGCATCGAATCACTCGAAACAACGAGTTCAATGTCTGATAGCTCAATTATGGATGAAGTTGTAAATGCCAGTAATGGAAAAGGCCGTCCAAGAACAAATTATGCACCCGCTGTGGTAGCAAATAATAATCAACCAAAGCGTCGTAATGCTGGTGGTCGAAAACCAAATAAACCTTCAAACTTATCGCCAGAAGAAGAAGAGAAGCGAAGAATTCGTCGTGAACGCAATAAACAAGCTGCAGCGCGGTGTCGAAGAAGACGAGAAGATCATACACAGGATCTACAGGGACAAGTCGATGAAATGGAAGAAAAGAAACGCCAGTTGACACAAGAAATTCAACAAATGAGCAAAATGCGTGACGAACTTTGTGAATTAATTGAGGAGCACAAAAAGTCAAATGAATGCAATATGATCATTCGTGGAGGCTCCCCAACAGACATTAAGCCAAGTGTGACTTATAATGGAAAAATTAGTGCAATACCATCAATGACAACAACAATAATTCAACGTCCAACAACTTTCGTCACAGCGCTCTCAAATAACAACAATAGCAACGTACTGAATGCCAATAATAACAACAACAACATCAATAAGTTATCGCTCAAAATTAAAGCCGAGCCTGAAGATTATTATGATGATGAACCACCTAGTAAGAGAAGATGTAATATGTAAGTATTTAATATTTGTTTTATTTATTGTTTGTATTGACCGTTAGAAAATTTTGAAAAAATCTTAGGCAACTATGATTTTTAGAAATATTCAAAGTTTCAAAATTTTGTTGACAAAAAGCCTAAATTACATCATAATACTAATTTATTAATATTTCTCAATGCAAAAGATGTTTTTATTAAATTGAATTAGTTATTATATCACACCAATTCAGTCTTAAACTCGAATTATTTTGATTTTATGTTAGTAATGATTTTCGAAAACGTTGTTCAAAAATTTCGAAAATATTGTTTAAAAATTTCGAAAATATTGTTCGAAAAATTCAAAATTTTTTTTCGAAAATGTCATTTAAAATTCAAATTTTCAACGGTCAAAATCATAAAAGAAACTATCCAATATTTATGATAACTAAAATAAATTTTTATTGTAAAATTTTAGGCTCTCGGGACAAGAGTTTGACATCACAACACCAACAACACCTTATGTTCCACAACTTAATACACCGACATTTATTCCGACCAAGCAATCTTCAATTAAGCCAAATAGACCATCCTCACTAAATGTTGCCTCAAATTTGAAACCATCAGAGGCTTTAGCGCGCAAGAATGTTACAGACATTGCAGGAGTTAATGTATGCACGCCTTCAACTGGCATGTTTAATTGTAAGTAGAAGAAAATGTTTTTTAAGAAATAATTTTTGAATTTTATTTTTATATTCTAGTCGATTCATTAATGGATGGAGGCACTGGTCTAACGCCTATCGCATCGAATCCTCTCATCCCCTGTTCAACACAAAATCGCAATCCTTTAGAAATGCTTAACACACCAACAAGTGGAAGCGAAAGTAAACTTGTTAGCCTTTGAAAGACGACAAGAGAAAAGTGTGATGGGGAAGGAGCAATTGGTTTGTTACTTTTATTATTCAACTTTATATTTTAATCGAAAAAATACCAACAACAACAACAATATAAAGTAACTACATATTT